>JAOTAY010029406.1:0-48149 GCA_025629805.1 Erythroxylum baracoense | reverse complement strand
GAGAAAAAGAAAGAGGAAGAGAAGAGCTTCCATTTGAGCCAAAAATCTCTTTGTTTGGTGAAGATTCAAGGTAAGCCAATTTTTAATCCTTTGGAATTTGTAAGGAATTTTGATTCATGAAGCTTAGGAAATACATGGGTTTAAGTATTCTAGAATTAGTTTTTAGTAAATATGCTATTTGGATTCCCAATTTATATTCCCATTGAATCGGATTTTTGTGCCAATGCTAAAGAAAATCAAGAGAGGCAAGAGGAGCAAGAGGAGGGGCATTTTAAAGCAAATTTTTAAGCAAGGAATCTAAGTGGTTTATATTTTGATAGTTTGGGTTAATGAGCCCTAAGTATTTTCCTAATTAATATATTTAAATGATTTCAATTGCTTTATAAATGTTGCATTTATTGCTTCTTAAATGATTTAAGTATTTGCTATATGTTTAGTATATGAATCTTGATGATGATGATGGAAATTGTACTTGAAATATATCATACTTATGGAAATCATGTTTTCGAAATGTGCCTTTATGAAATATGTTTACAAGTTATGAAATTCATGTTTATATGGGTTTGTGGTGTCCATCATGTTATGCCACATGCACATTGACCATGTTAAAGGCTTCTGCTGCCTACTTGCTAGTGGCATGGAGCTCCATTATGAACTCACTCATATTTATTAGAGCTTCGCAAGAACTCCCTCACGTATATGGTTTAGCAGCAAGGCTTCTCCATCATGTTTATATAGACTACCCAAACCATTATGCTTGCTTATGATTTGTTTGACAAGTTTGAGAAATACATGTTTTATGGTTTCAGTGCATTTTACTACAGCATGAATATTTTCAATGGTTTTGCTTGTTTCTCTGCTATAAACTTGTTACCCATGAGCTTTTAGCTCACCCCTCCTCCCCATCTCTAGGTGACGAGCAAGAGATCGAGTGATTGAAAGTCAAGGCACCACTCAAGTCTACATATTTTTGTATTTAAGTTAGTATATGAAAACTCAAGGCTTTAGCTGCATTTCAAACATTACTCATTCATGTATATTTTTGTATTTTGTATTATAAGTCCAACGATGCATTTGTGTCTTGAAATGCCCATTAAGCTTTGTAAAACTCCTTTCTTTTGAAGTTAGCAAAATATATTTATGTTTTGCTCATGATTTTTTAAGCTTCTACATTGCATTTTTAAGCATTCATAGAGGTAAAATCTGTATTCTATCTTTACGGGAGAAACTGTATTAATCTAGGCTAATTTAGACAAAGTTGTCTCCTCGAAAGTTGTAGTTTATCCTCTTAGCTTTCCAATGATATAAAGTTTGTAATTTTTAGACATCAGACTTTAGAGATATACTTTTACAAGTTAGTGATGCTGCATAGGGTGCATGCTAGACACTTTATAGCCCATTTCTAACTTGATCTAACAGAAAAAGAGTACTATGGTGTCTTGAAATGGGAAGAATTAGCGTGATAAGTTAGAGATGAAATGAAGGTGATAAAGGGAGTAGAACATGTGTAGAAATTTATGATGAATGTGCATAAGTTTGAATGTTATGTTTTTGGGTTGATGACTAAACATAGATTATAATTTGGTTGTAAATGATATTAAGCTGAAATGGAAGTGAGAATGAAGGGAAATAATGAGGAAAATAAGTTAGAAATGATAGATATGCATAAGATGGGTTATATGTAACTTGTAGGAGTTGGAAATCTAGGAATTAGCTAGTAAAAGTCCGTTGGGTATACCTTCGGGGGAATTCCAGCATTCTAGCTCTGTTCATGTCTGTTTGGAGGGACATACATGTCCGCTAAGAGAACATTCTCAAGATACCTATATAAATTTGCAATTTTGACTCTTTAAACGGCAAAATCTCTCTTCGGGTCTTCATAGAAGTTGTAGAACTCGAAGTCCTCTTTGCAATCTAACATCCATAATGAAAGTTATGCTTATTGTCCCAAACCATGTACATATATAAATTATGGATTTATCAATGCTCTCCTATGATCCAGTTAGGCTTGAATGAAGCTTAAAATGTACTTAGTCTGATGTGGAAAAAAGAGAGAAAAAAGAGTGATATGTTTAGGGTAATGATTGAGGATGTAAACATAAGAATGGATTATCGTATATCAAGTGTTTAAATATGAAATTTTGGGATGTTATGATAATGAAGATGAACCTATGATGGCTAACGAGATTCCATTGAAAGAACCCTACAGATTGATGTGCTCATATTTGACTTACGAGTTAGACTCCAAAAACGGGGCCTAATAATATCATTCCTTGTTACCTCAAGACGAGGTTGCTCATAGGGTGGTGATTGGGTACAACTGTTAGTATTCGAAGGTAATTGGGTAGCCATTAAATGATTCACCACTCCTGATAGAAGGAGAGATACCCATGACCTCTTATTGGGGTCATTACTTAAGAGTCTCTAGCGGGAGTAGTTATGTGATATGAAGAGAGTCTTCAATGACAAATAGAGTAATAAGATCTTAGGATAAGAACTAACATCACTTAGAATAGATGTGACGTAGTCAGTCTAGTGGGAGTTGACACATAGCCCAAACTCTGAACCAAGTGAGGTATAGTATGGTGAAAGGATGAATTGCACAGCAATTGTCTATAAAAAGGTTCATAAGTCGAAGAATTAACTATTGAAGAGTTCGTGTGTTAATCCACTTATATTCTAGAAAATTGGCATCATGACCTTTCATGATTTGCTTGAATTAAGAGTTAATTCAAGTGCCTAAAATAATCGGGAACCTAAGGTTCACGTGCATTAAAGATCGAATGAAAAACATAGTGTGTATTTTAAGTGAGCCATGATGATGGCTCATAGGCCACGGTCATGGCCAAAGGCAAGTCTATTTTTTGAGTAGGCCACAATCGGGCTCATTGGCCCCGACCTTGACAGGAGGCACAAATGAGTACATAAGTGAGTTCTTCACTTATGTACACAAGGTTTTACCACTACTTACACACTTAAGTGAGAGAATAAGGGCTCTAGAAGAGTTCTAGAATGAGAGAGAGGTATCAACAGTCATGTTCTTGCAATTTATGCAATTGTTGCATGAATCAAAGTGCAAGCAACATGAATCTTGATCTATCTTCTATCATTTTGAGCATCTATTAGAACTCATCTAGTTTGGTGCTTAAATCACCCTTATACATTGTTTCTTCTTGATCTTTGAGTGTTCTTGGGTGATCAAGGAAGGGTTTGGTATTTGTAACAACCCAAACAAGGAGAAGAAATAAGAAAAGAGGAGAAACAAAAGGTAAAAATGTTTTACATTTCATGTTCTTTACATAGCCATGCATGCATGTATGATTATGTGTTTTTCGGGTTATCATGGTGTCGGAATCTAGATTCTGACACTTTCGCTGCATTCTCATGCATGTGATGCGTGCATCCATAGCAAACCTAACATCTCATAACTTAATTAACTCTCTTGACGGATTTCCATTGTGACTTGTGTGACTGCTCAGTTTAATTATGTTTTGTTGAAATTTCCACTTTACAATTCTTGAATCAAATTCTTGTATTTTCTTTCCGTGTTCACTTGTGAATTTTTTATTTCTTTTTATTCTTTTCTTTAAGCTTTAGAGAACTTAGGATTAGACTAGCACCCTCCTTATAGTATCGACCTTTCAATACTATAAAGTACGACCCATGCGCTTGTGGTTATTGAGGGTTTTATAAATTGTAAAACTTGCTCAACAGGGTGTAAGTATAAATCTTATGCCTTTGTCAACCTTTAGGAAACTAGGAATCAACGATGTGAAGCCAACTTTAATGGTTATTCAGTCGGCAGATCAATTCATAAATAGACCATTTGGCATGGTGGAGGATGTTATCGTAAAGGTGGACAAGTTCATTATTCCTATAAATTTCGTCGCAATAGATTTCGAAGAAGATAAGAACTGCCTATTAATTCTTGGACTACTCTTCATGAACATAAAAAAATCATTGATAGATGTTTTTGAAGGCAAATTGCTTCTTTGGATTAGTGATGAGTGGAGTTCAGTATGAACAAAGACTTGAAACATCCAAAAGAAATAAGCTTTTGTATGGAAGTAGACTAAATGGATGAGTATATCAAAGCATAAGAGAAGGACTACTTTGAAGAAGTAAGTTATAAGGAATAGGTGAAAAAGGATATAAAGTTTCAGGAATATATATAATTCCTTATTTTAGAAGTTAAAACAGAACAGTAGAGGAGGATGTTTGCAAAAGAAGATGAGTAATTCACCTTCCCACAACACAAACTGTTTGATTCCATCAAATATTAAAGGGATTTCATCATTCCTGTTTATGTCGACAGTTTGTTATCAAAAAGGGCATTACTAAAATTACTTGAAATTTCTAATTTGATTGATCATGCCCTTTTTAGTATCTCACAACATGTAGCTTATTTACAAGCTACTAAACTGATACTAACCAAAATAGGTAGAAGCAAGCCACCTATTTCGATTGAGTGAAGGCAAGCCACCATTTCAATTAAGTTAAAGCAAGCCACCATTTCAATTAAGTTGAAGCAAGCCACTAATAATTGACCCTGGTTAAGTTTTGAAGGATGTAAGGTCAAGCTAATGACCATAACTTATATGTTCAATAATTAATTGCAAACGTTTCTGTAGTTAGGTTTGTTTTGAATTCTAAAATTAAGTTTTTAATTACAATGATTTAGAATAGTTTGGATTGCTAATTTTCTTATTCTTTCTGAAGCAATTATAAGTTAGGGAAGCAAGCTCAGGGGTCAAGCTAATAAATAGAAGATGATGAAGAGGAAGGTTGGGAGAAGGTCCTCAAATTGGTTTCCGACAATAATAAACTTTTGAAGGAGATGATGCAAGAACAACGATGACAGTGATAGGACATCCAGATGATTTACAAATACTTCGCTACTCAAGGTGTTCAAATTTCTTCTCCAACGCTGTTACCATCTCAATCACCTAAATGAGTTTAATGCTCTTACCTTTTATTTATGATATGCCTTGTTATTTTTGTATGTGTGGTGTTTATTCTCTCATATTGAGGACAATGCATTGTCCAAGTGTAGGGAGGTTTGCATTGACATTGTCGTCATGAGTGTGAATTTTGCGTACCATATTGTTAGTTTTGATTTCATTGACATTGTGTGAGCATATGCATGAATTGTGTGAATGTGTCAATAGAAATAACTTAATTGCGTGAGCATATCTGTTAATTGTGTGAATGTGTCAATGTAAAGACATATTAGCTTGTGAATTTTATGTTTTAAGTATCTTCGGTTAAATATGCATGTTAATTAGGATATGGCGTTAGTTTGTTCACCTTATGAAATTGTTATATACATTTATAATTATAAATCAACTGAATGAGTTAGCATTATTAGTAATCTTTTATGAGGAAGATTGACTAAAAGAAATGAGGTAGGGTTTGTTAAATTGAGTAAGAAAAATATATGTGTCATAAGTAATAACTATTCTTTTGGCCCTTGGGTTATGAATAAAGCTAGAAGCTAGTTGGGAATGTGATATAGCTGAGTAATCGGGGAAATTCATGACAAAGTGTTTGTTTTTGCGTCAAAAGGTAAGAATGACATTTTAACTATGAGTAATCAGGGGACATTCATGACAAAGTGTTTACCTTCACATCAAAAGACTAGGTTAACGTTAAAGAAAATTAAAGAGTGGTTTTTTAATGAATGAATCCTATTGATCTTCAAAAATAGCCAGAAGTTTCATAAAAGGTTACTTAGTGATAGTTGCAATTTTAGTTAATTACTAATTATTAATGTATGTGTACAAGTTCCATAAGTGAATGAATATGATGTTAATGTTTTAATTAGTATGAATATTCATTCTAAAGTGCTTAGCCATGTAATGCATAGGTTAATATGTTGGCACAACTTGAATGAGTGAAGTTTGTGGTTAAATTGATATCATGATGTTAGATGCCATTATCTCATTAGTGCAATTTGCATGAATGTATATGCTTATATTTGTTTTGATTGAATTTGGTTTTATTTTTGTTTTTGTTTGAGGACAAGCAAAAGTTTAAGTGTGGGGATGTTGATAGGTGTAGTTTATACTATATTTTGATAGGTGTTTTAGTGTGTTTATAAGTGTATATTATATGCTTATTGCATGTTTAGGCTTAGAATCATGTTAATGTGATTGTTTGTTTAAGTGTTATGTAGTTTAGAGCATGATTTTGGATCTTAATCTTATGTTTATTGAGGTATTTGACATCTTCGTTAGTGATGGAAACTAGAAAAGTGAAGAATAAAGGAAGCTGGAATGTGCATGGGTTATATGGTAGGGTCGTAATGGTGCATGTAATGTCACAGTCGTGATAGAAGGTTTTTCTCCAGGGTTATGATCGTGTATGCAATGTCATAATCGTGACAAAAGGTTTTTCTCCAATGTCACAATCATGAAAGCTATGTCATGAACGTGACAGACACTTCACGAATGTGCGATTTTTCATCTGTTTTGAAGTTGAGTGGCATTCCATGAATCTCTAGAATGGCTTGTTTGCGACTAGGTGCCTTACGCGGAATATGAGGTTTTTTCAATAGTAGAAAGAATATGGCATAGAATGAGATTTATGGGTAGTTAATCAATAACATCAACTAGACTTCAGTGGTTAACAACCACCTACTTCTTTGAAACACTTGGAACCAAATGACTTATGTAAACTCTAGAATTAACCCTAAGAACCTTAGCTACTATAAAAGAACATAAAAAGCTCTAGAAAATTTGGCCACCATCTTACTAAATTGGATCAAACAAAGGTGATGAAGAAGAACATTGGAGTTTTCCAGATTTCTAGATTCAGTTCCAAATTAAGGTTTTCTTTCCTTCCTTTTGTTATTTTCATTAAACTTGATGTGCAAACTAGATTTGAAGATGTTGCTTACGTTTATGATGTTTTAAATTTCCAATTCAAAAATTAGGCTTAGTTTCATATGCATAAGGGGAGGTTTACTCAAAGGAAATCCAAGTTATAGCCTAAGGTAGATGGACCTTTCCAAGTTTAGTGAAGATCAATGAAAATGCCTACGAACTAGATTTTCAGAGTAAGATAATGTGAGTGCTACTTTTAATATTACTAATTTATCTTTGTATGATGTAGGTGATTCAAAGATGAATACTTTTAAGGAGCAAAGAATGATGGAGAGCAACTTGCACCAGTACTTATTTCTAACCATTCTTATAATCCTTTGTAAGGAACTAGAGGTCCAATTACTATGTATAAAGATAGTTTTATAAGGATTAGTCATAGAGAAATGAGGATGTTTGAGATGAATAAGATACATTTCTAAGACTAATCACTTTTCTACATGTTGTTGAAGATGGAATATGTTTAATACATGAATAAAAAACTTGGAGAATAGGTAACATGAATAACAAACATAGTGAGATAACATCTAGGTTAACTCACAATATGCTCTAGATAGCTATTTCCTCGACGAACTGGCAATGTTTTGATGTTGACGTTCGACTTGAGCATCTAAACCATTCAATACACACATTTACACATTAATAAATTGCTCAATCATATTAGCACTCAATCATACATATGTGTATATGTATTATGTTCAATGCATGCTCAATGACTTTCCTAAGTATGTGTCCGTATATCATAAGTCTTGATTGTTCAAACATTATCAATTGGATATGTCTAGTTTACACTTAGGTTTATACCCCAATTATCCATATAAACATATCAAACATTTAATCGCTTTTTGACCTCAAATTAGGTTCATTTCAAGCCTTATTTAAGTCAAAATACACTATAGGAAAGTACCTTAGTATTAGTTATTTCAAACATCACTTAAAAGACAACATTTCACTCTTTATAATAGGCCACAACTGTGGGGACTATGCCATGATCATAAGAGAACCCAAATAATTAGGCCATGATCGTGCACTTAAGGCCACGATCGTGCACTACATAATTTCCCCTAATTCTGCACAAATGTATCCAACTTATACACACACCAAACATTTCAAAATTTCAAAATTTCATATTTAATATGGGACCTCATTTATACCTGAATTATACTCCATTTCCTCATCAATGTCATCTTCAATTCCAACTCAAAATTATTCAATTGATAGCTCACAGATCATGGTCTTTCATGGATCAACAATCAATACAGAAAACTATCATTTATTATCATGCATATAGTCGTAGTTCTTTCTCAGTTCAAGAACACTATATTGACATCTTTCTTTAGCATAAATTTATTCTGGTCTAATTCATCCATATAATAACCTATTCTCCATCATTTTCATACACTAAGAACAAGCATAAAAACTTCTAAGGTCATTCAACACATTCCAATACACTTCTTCATCATCATCATATACATTTTGTTCCAATTCAAGCATTATTCTCATACTATTAAACATGCCATAAGAATCAAATTTCTACTTACTTATTAGGCTTCCATTTCAGCTCAAAACTTTAGATTAAACTAGCCTTTCATTCATGCATGATTTACCACAAACTCAAAGTGAAAACAGGTTGATTTTCGGCAGCAAGATGAAGGTAACAATAACCTAGTTTCTTGGTTATTTTATGAAGCATTAAAGTGTGGATATCATGTAACAATTTAGCTAGGGTTAAAACAAAATACAGAGAGAAGATAGGAGAAATTTTGGTGAAGCAAGGAGGAGACAACAAAAACTATCCTTGCTATAACTTTCCTCACTAGATGCTAGGTGTCTTAGTTTGGCCAAGACATTTGTCACATGGCATGTAAGCCATTTGCCTACTGAATATGCTGCCATTTATCCACTTCTTAAGTTTCCATATGTCACCTTGTATGTGGTCCATATGTCATACAATAATTGGTCCATTTGTCATCTAATTACTAGTTCATTTTTCACTCATTTAACTATGCCAAATGTCACTCAATCATAGGCTTAGTAACCTTAATTTTTCATGTATCAATTTATCTTACCACTAGGCATTTTTTCTAATCCAAATTTACATCTTAATTCATCACTCTCCCAAGTAATAACAATTAATTCCAAATTATTGATTGGAATCTAATTAAACCAAAATTCAAGACATAACAATTCACAATTCACATCATAATCATTTTGAATCTTTCATACCCCAAAATATGTCCATTGAATGCATATACTATCTTTGTAATGTGTACAAATTATAATTCATGTGTATATGCTAATGATATGCATATAAATGAAATGCATTTTCATAAATTCTCAATACTATCACTTATGTGAAATGATCTATGGTTATAACCCTAAATATGTTCCAAAAATCAGATATTAAAATTCTCTCCCCTTTAAGAAAATTTGTCTTAAAAAATCTTACTTGATTAATCAAAAAAATGGGGGTACTAATTCCTCATGTTCTCTTTCGTTTCTTATGTAACTTCTTCTCTCGAATGATTCCTCCAAAGGAATTTAACCAATGGGATCACGCAGTTTCTCAATTGTTTATTCTAATAACTCTCTATTTTAACTGGTTCCTAAACATAACTCAGATTACTCGCAATTTCAATCTCCTGAGTTAGCAATATATGTGTCAGATCAGACCGATATCTTATGAGCATACTGACATAGAACTCATTGTGTATCTGAGCCATTTCAGCAGGTAGTGCTAACTTATAAGTTAATGGTCTAACTCTCTTTATAATCTCATTTAGACTAATGCATCTAGGGTTGAGCTTACCCTTTTTACCAAACCTCAGCATTCCTCGTAAAAACGATACTCTCAGAAACACCTTATCTCCTACCCGGTACTCTATATCTCTCGGGTGCAAATCCACATAACTCTTTTGTCTATCTTGTGCTGCTTTAAGGCTACTATTGATCAATTTCACTTTATCAATAGTATCTTGAATCAGTTCTGGGCCTTCAATAATTCTTAGACCCATTTCATCCCAATACAAAGAAGAACAACACTTTCTACCATATAATGCCGCATACAGTGCCATACCGATACTACTGTGATAATGATTGTTATAAGAAAATTTAATCAAAGCTACATACTAATCCGATGCTCCTTGAAACTCCGAAACACAAGCTCTAAGCATATCCTCAATAGTCTTAATAGTCCTCTCACTCTGTCCGTCTGTCTAAGGATAAAATGTTATACTGAAGTTCAACCTTGTTCCCAAAGTTGTCTGTAAACTTCCCCAAAATCTCGAAGTAAATATGGGATCTTTATTTGATACAATTGACACTGGATACATCAGCTACCATATTAGCTTTACCAGGATGATACTCAATTATATAATCATAATTTTTCAACAATTCTATCCATCATCTCTGTCTCATATTCAACTCTTCTGACTCAATAGATACCTCAAACTTTTATGATCAGTCAATATCTGGAATGTCTCTCTATATAGATAATGTCTCCAAGTCTTCAAAGCAAAAACTACTATTGCAAGCTCTAAATTATAAACTGGTAATTGAATTCATTAGACCTTAACTGTCTCGATGCATATGCAGTCGCTCTACCATGCTACATCAGAACACATCCTAATCCCTGGTGTGAAGTATCACTATATATAACATAACCTCTAGAACTAGACGGAATAGCTAACACTGGTGCTGTAGTTAATCGATGCTTTAACTCCTCAAAACTCCTTTTACATTCATTAGTCCATCTGAATGGTAACACTCCTATAAACCTCCTGTAGTATCTTGCCAATCTAAGAAAACGTCAGATCTCATATACATTTCTAGGAGCTTCCCACTTAATCACTTCTTCTACTTTCTTTGGGTCAACTTGTATGCCCTATTTAGATACGATATGACCCAAAAATACTACTTAATCAAAGCCAAAATTCACACTTACTGAACTTGGCATACAATTGCTTCTCTCGTGTTATCTGTAGGACCAACCTCAAATGCTCAGAATGTTCCTCTTTACTTTTCAAATACACCAAAATATAATCAATAAATACAATGATAAAATGACCTAAATAAGGTTGGAAAGCCTTATTCATTAAAGCCATAAAAGCAGCTAGAGCATTTGTCAACCCAAAAGGCATCACCAAAAACTCAAAATGCCCATATCTTGTCCTGAATGCACTCTTAGGTACATCAACTTCAGTTATCTTTAACTGATAATAACATGACCTCAAATCAAGTTTAGTGAACACCTAAGCTCCCTGTAATTGATCAAGCAAATTGTCTATCCTTGCAAAGGATACTTATTCTTAACGGTCACCTAATTCAACTGTCTATAGTCAATACATAACCTCTAAGTTCCATCCTTCTTTACAAATAAAACTGGGGCTCCCCAAGGTAACACATTTGGTCTAATAAAATCCTTATCCAATAACTCCTATAATTGAGCCTCAAGTTCATTCAGTTCCATAGGTGTCATCCTATATGGAAGAATTGATATAGGAGCAATACCTAAAACAAAGTCAATGGTAAACTCTGCTTCCCTTTCTGGGGGTAAACCCTGATAATTCAGTCAGGAACACATCCAAAAAATTCCTACCAATAGGAATATTCTAAATGGTCTGTTCATTCCAAATATTAGTTACATAGGCTAAGTAAGCCTCACATCCACTTCGAATCAATCATAAAGCATTCGTTAAGGAAATTAATCTGGTTGGCACTACTTGACTAACTCCTAGAAATATTACTTTAGCTAAGTGGGAGATTTAAAAATTACTTCCTTAGTGCAACAGTTTATCACAACCTTATATGCAGTAAGCCAGTCCATACCTAGAATAAAGTTTATCTTTTTCGACTACAATACTGTCAGATCGACCTATAAATTCACTTGATCAATTTGAATGATATACCCTTTACACACCTCTCCAATCACTGCCGTACTACCTACTGGTGTACTTACCTTTAGGTCACATTTCAACATCTCTCTCTCACAATGCGGTTTAGATGCTAGATTGGGTATGATGAATGAATGTGTAGATCCTAGATCTACTAATGCAAATGCTTAAAAATAAAGACATTTAACACACCTGCTACAACATCTGGGGAGTTTTGTGCCTCCTGTTTGGTGATGGCATAAATCGTAGCCTGAGACTGCAGTTTATTACTCTGCACCTCATTGCTAATAGTAGGCCCTGCTGAATCTGTTCTGCCTCTACCTCTACCTCTCTGTCCTACTCCACTGGCTCTGCTCTGCTGGACAGTCATTTCAGTCACTGATCCTCCTCTTATTCAAGATTGTGGCCCTAAAGTCTCAAGAAAATCTCTAATTTGGTGTTCGAAAGAGCCACAACAAAAATAAGCTCCCGATAAATTCCAACATTCCCATTATATTTCTTCCCATATTGTTCGCAATTAGACATCTGCCCAGATACTGTACCTCAACGACTGCCAGCTTATATAAAACTGCCCCTCGGTTTATATCCCGGCTGTATTGATTTGGTTTGAGGTCAAAATGATCTATTTTGGAGTTTACTAAACCTTTTGCTAAAATTAGCTTGGTACTCACCCTGGCTCTTCATTCTAAACTCTTGTTTATATTCTCCTTGCCCATCTTTCAACAATTGTTCTATTTGGATCGAGGCAGCTCTCAACTTAGTAAAACTGCTCAAATTTGTAATAGTTAACCTCGTCCTTATCTCTATATTCAGCCTATCTTCAAACTGTCTACATTTGTCATCCTCAGTCAATATTAAGGTAGTAGCATACCCCATTAACTTATTAAACCATATCTTGTATTCAGCTACTGTGAAATTGCCCTGCTTCAGATCTAGAAACTCCTTCATCTTCCCATCTAGGTAGATCTTAGGCATATAATTCTCTTTAAACACCTTCAGAAAATCTTCCCAGATCAAACTACAAGTTATGATGGTACTTCCAGGAATAGTCTTCCACCACTGATATGCTGGACCTTACAGTAGTGAAATCGCGTAGTAAAATCTTTCATTTAACTCACAGTCCATCTGGTCAAGTACCTTTTCAGTTCTCCCTAACCATCCTTCTGTCTCAGTAGGGTTTGCACTTTCGTAGAAGTCCACAGCCCCCTACTTTCTAAGCTTATCATATCTCCTCTCCTTCCTATCAGGAATTCTCAGAGGCATTTGATCAAACTAAGGTACTGGAGACTCTCTATTGGCTCCTACAGACTTTAGCTTAGCTAATTCTTCAATTTGATCACCTATAGCGAATAACCTATATCAAATATGTAACGACCCACTCTTATCCGACACATGTCCATATGGCCTTAGGACGAATGTTTACATGCTCGATAGAAATAACGTGCTATCTATTCCATTTTTACTACGTTTCATAAAATCATAATTAAATCATAACTAATACAATGTTTAAAATCCCAAAATTTCCTCATTTCATTTCATAAACCCTAATTTACAATGTAGCGTTATATCTATCATCCATATTTATACAATATCAACCTATCAGAGTCCACAGCTTTGTCTACAAAGTATACTACATATATAAGGAAGTAACAAAAATTAAGACTAATCCTTCAGCCCCAGTGCACCGACCTTTGAGCCATGTCTTCTATCCAGAAGTTGAACAAAATCTCTTTTAAGCAATCTTAGAAGCTAAGTCATCACTCTCTTGAACCTGAAAAAGTCAATGTTACAATTTAGTTAAGTTTTACGAACTCAGTTGAGTAACCATCATTGATTGTTCACTCTTATCACGCAACACAACAATATATGTTATCAAATAATTCACATCATTTCGAATATCACCGTGTAATATCACGAAACACTTTGTTCATAATTGTCATATTTCAGAAATCCTCACAATTCTTCATCTCATTGCAATCATGTAAAACATTTTCATCGATAAGCTTTCACATATTTCATACAAGAAAAGTTCTCAAAGCATTGCAATCGTTCAATTTATTCATATCATATGTGTATTTAATGTTTATGAAATTTTTGAAATGTCCAAAATGTCACAAAAAATGCAAAATCAATTCTCATACACATCAATTCAATTTTCAAGGAAAAATGTACAATTTGCATTTTAATCGCATTAAAAACACTTATACCTGAAAAATGTCAATGAATGCATGTACAATTATTTTAATGACTGTTAACATTATTCACATGTATGAGTATGCTATATGATGCATGAAATGTACTTCTAAATTCTCAATAAACTCTCATGTATAATATCATAGGGTTTCAACTCTGATCATGGAATAATGTGATGTTACAATTCTCCCCTCTTTAAGAAATTTCGTTTGTGAAATTCTTACCTGATTGATGAAACAGATGGGGATATTGCTTTCTCATGTGCTCCTTTGTTTCCCAAGTAGCTTCCTCACTTGAGTGATTTTTTCATAAGATTTTCACCAATGGAATTACCCTATTCGTCAACTATTTTGTCTGATATCCCACTATCCTGATTGGCTCCTCAAAATAACTCAAATTACTAGCAACTTCATT
Organism: Erythroxylum baracoense; assembly: GCA_025629805.1. Lineage (NCBI taxonomy): Eukaryota > Viridiplantae > Streptophyta > Magnoliopsida > Malpighiales > Erythroxylaceae > Erythroxylum > Erythroxylum baracoense. The sequence goes on along the minus strand of JAOTAY010029406.1, from coordinate 33,769 downwards.
CTCTTGAGCATGTAACACATGCATTGGATCCGACTTATATCTCCTGAGCATAATCAAGTGGAATACATTATGTATTTGAGACATTTCAGTTAGTAAGGCTAATCTGTACGCTAATGGTCCTACCTCTCAATGATCTCATAAGGACCAATATATCTAGGGCTCAACTTGCTTTCTTGCCAAATCTCAATACTCCTCACCAAGGAGAGACTCTCAAAAATAATTTGTCTCCTACATTATATTCCATATCCTTTCTGTGCTTATCTACATAACTCTTATGTCTATCTTGTACTGCTTTTATTCGGCTTCAGATCAATTTCACCTTATCCATAGTATCTTGTATCAATTATGGGCCTTCGATCATTCTCAAACCTTCCTTATCCCAATTTAGAGGCTATCGAAATTTTCTGTTGTACAATGCCTCATAAGGTGCCATATTGATATTACTATTGTAGTGGTTGTTGTAAGCAAATTCAATCAAGGCTTTGTAATGATCCCAAGCTCCTTGAAACTCCAATACACATACTCTAAACATATCCTCAACAACCTTGATTGTCCTCTCACTCTGCCCTCTGTTTGAGGATGAAATGTAGTACTGAAGTTCAATTTCATACCTATAGTCAACTGTAGACTCTTCCAAAACCTTGAAGTAAATTTGGGATCCCTGTCTGATATTATGGACACTAGTACCCCATATAGTTTTAACTACCTCATTCACATAACTCCGTGCCAACTGATCTAGTGAGCTATTCTCTCTTTCTAGTAAAAATGGACCGACTTAGGTAATCCCATAATGAAATTCATTGTGATTTGTTCCCATTTCCACTCCGAAATAGATAACGAATGAAGCTTCCTAACTGGAGCCTGATGTTCAGCCTTAATTAGCTGACAAATCAATCACTTAGCTATATATCTGCTGCTCATTTCTTCATCTTTGGCTACCAAAAATGTTGCTTATTAGTCTCACACAACTTTTGTTTTAATCACAATATTTCATCTCTCAATTTAAACCAGGATGCATAGCATAAGCTACTACATGCGCTTCCTCTAGAATTTCCTTTCTCAATTCATCCATATTAGGCTCACACAACCTTTGTTTTAACCACAATGTTTCATCTCTCAATTCAAATTTAGAATCTAGATTCATCTTAATTTTCTCAATCAGTTTCATCATTTCAGGATCTTTACTCTGCACTCTTCTAATTCTATCATGCAATGTCGGTCTCAACTTTAGTATGGCTATCAATGCTTCATTATGCTTAAGATAGAACTCCATATTTATAGCTCTTAATCAAATTAAGCTTAGTAACCTCAATAATTGAATCTTAGCTACACTGTTATTAGACTTCCTACTCAATACATCTGCCACTATATTAGCATTACATGGATGATACTTAATCGTACAGTCATATTCCTTTAACAACTCATTCTATCTTCTCTGACTCATGTTCGACTCCTTCTGACGTAGCAGATACCTCAAGCTCTTATGATCAGTATATATCTAGAATGTTTCTCCATATAAATAATGTCTCTATATCTTTAGAGCAAAGACTACTACTGCAAGCTCTAAATCATGTACCGAATAGTTCATCTCGTGAGACCTTAATTGTCTCGATGCATAGGCTATCTTTTTGTTATACTGCATCAACATACATCCCAATCCTTGATGCGACGTATCACTATATACTACATAACCACCAGTTCCTGATGGAATAGTCAATATTGACGTTGTAGTCAACCGATGTTTCAGTAAACTTCACTAAAACTATCGTTCCATCTAAAGACCATATTCTTCCTCAGAAGTTTAGTTAGAGGGACTGAGATCAAAGAAAACCACTCGATAAACTTCTAATAATATCCGGCTAATCCTAAGAAACTCCAAATTTTAGACACATTCTTCGAAGCCTCCCATTTCATTACTACCTCTATCTTTATTAGATCCACTTGAATACCTTTCCCATTTACTATATGACCCAAAATCACTACTTGACTCAGCCAAAACTCACATTTATTGAATTTGGCATATAGTCGTTTCTCCCTCATAATATGTAGTATCACTCTCAAGTGCTCAGCATGTTCTTCTTTATTTTTCTAATACACCAAAATGTTATTAATAAACACTATCACAAAGTGATCCAGGTAGGACTGAAATATCTTATTCATCAATGCCATAAATGCAGCTGGGGAATTAGTTGACCCAAATGGCATTACTAAAAACTTATAATGTCCATATTTGCTCCTGAAAGCACTCTTCGATACATTAGCATCGGCTATCTTTAGCTGATAATACCCAAACCTTAAATCCAACTTAGTGAACACCTGAGTTCCCTGCAATTGTTCAAACAAATTGTCGATTCTAGGTAATAAGTACTTATTATTCATTGTGACCTGATTCAGTTGCCTATAATCGATGCATAGTCTCAACGTTCCATCCATCTTTCTTCTTCACAAATAAGATTGGAGCTCCCCAGGGTGACAGACTGGGTCTAATAAATCCCTTATCTAGTAACTCCTATAATTGAGTCTTCAACTCCTTCAGTTCCACACATTTCATCCTATATGGGGGAATAGATATAGGAGCAGCATCTGGAGCTAGATCAATTGCGAACTTTGTTTCCAGATTTGGAGGTAAGCCAAGTAACTCGACGAGAAACGCATCTAGGAATTCCCTAAACATAAGCATGTCCTACATATTCTACTAAGTTCAGGTATCAATGATGTGGGCCTAATAAGCCTCACATCCCCTTGCATCAACCTCAAGGCATTCATAAATGAGATCAGCCTAGCTGACACTGCTTGGCTAATACTTTTGAACACTGCTCTCAGCTGATTAAGAGATTCAAATTTTACATCTTTAGTATAACAATTCATAATGGCCCTATGAGTAGTGAGCTAATCCATACCTAGGATAATATCGATTTCCTTTAGCGATAACATAATCAAATCTACCTCCAACTTTGGCTGATCAATTTCAATCAAACACCTCTTGTAAACTTCCCCTATCACAGTGGTACTATTTGTCGGTGTACTCACCTCTAATCTGCATCTCAATAACTCTCTATCACAATGTAACCTAGATGCCATATGCGGTGCGATAAAGGAATGAGTAGATCCAGGATTTAGCAATGTAAAAGCCTAAAAAATAAATATTAGTAACACACCTGCAATGACAATTGAAGAGTCTTGATCCTCGTGTCTCATCATGACAAGGGCCTGAGCCTGCGGTTGATTGCTCCGCACCTAAGTCCTATCAGTAGCACTCCCAGAACTCATTTTGCCTCTTTCACGGCCTCTCTATCTAGACTCATTGGCTCGGCTCTATTGAACTATAGCTTTTGTTGCCGCACTTCCTCTCCTACCAAACTATGTACCAAACACAACAGAACTGTCCCTGAGCTGATGATCAAATGAGCTACATCGAAGGCAGGCTCCTGTCAACTTCAAGCATTCACTACTGTGTTTCTTCCCATAATGCTTACAATTCAGCAACTAAATCGATACTACACCTTTGCTATTGCCAGACTGAACCAAACTACCCCTCTATTTAAACCCGAACTGTTTTGATCTAGTCGGTGGTTTGAAAGCTCGGTTCTGACACTTGTTGAAACTTCTATGAGAATCACCCTGAGATTCATTGGGACTCTTTTGTCTAGACTTTGATCTATACTTAGACTGACTGTCCTTTAACAACTGCTCAATGCAATCGAGGCAACTTATAGTTCCGTAAAACTACCATATTAGAAATTGTTAACCTTGTTCGGATCTCCATGTTCAATCCGTCTTCAAATCTTCTGCACTCGTCTTCCTCAGTAGGAATCAAAGTAGTAGCATATCCCATCAGCTCATTGAACTTAACCTCATACTCTACTACAAACAAACTGCCCTGCTTCAAATCCAAAAATTCCTTCATCTTTCTATCCATATAGATCTTGGGCATATAATTCTCCTTGAAGACCCTCAGGAAGTCTTCCCATCTCAAACTACAAGGCTTGATGGTACTGTCTGGACTAGTTTTCCACCATTGGTAAGCTGGGCCTTACAATAGAGAAATATCATAGTCGAACCTCTAATCTGACTCATAATCCATCTGGTCAAAGACTCTTTCTATTCTCTCTAGCCATCCTTCAGTCTCTGCAGGGTCTGTACTTATGTAAAAGTCCACAGCCCCTGCTTTTGCAATTTATCGTACCTCCTTTCCCTTCTCTCGAGAATTCTTGGAGGCATTCCCTTAGGTCGAGACACAGACGACTCTTTACTGGCTCTTTCTGATCCTAGGTCTGCTAATTGTTCCACTTAATCACCTATGGCAGATGACCTATAATAAACAAGAACTTCAATTACTATCCGCAATTCTCATAAAATTTCATGCCTAAAATTCCTATATATCCTTTTCAATGCCAACTATTCTCTGAGACTACCAACTATAACATCCCACTCCTATCTTACAGATTTCTGTACGCCCCTTAGAAGAACGTGCACATGCCCAACAGAAATGGCGTGCTAACTATTTCATTTTTACTACATTGCATGACATCATAATTAAATCATAACTAACACAATGTTTAAAATCCCAAAATTTCCTCATTTCATTTCTTAAACCCTAATTTACAATGTAGCATTATATCCATCATCCATGTTTATACAATATCAACCTATCAGAGTCCACAGGTCTATCTACAAAGTATGCTACATACATAAGGAAGTAACAAAAATTAAGACTAATCCTTCAGTCCCACCTGATCGATCTTTGAGCCATGTCTTCTATCCAAAAATTGCACAAAATCTCTTCTAAGCAATCTTAGAAGCTAAGTCGTCACTCTCTCGAACCTGAAAAAGTCAATGTTACAATTTGGTTAAGTTTTGGGAACTCAGTTGAGTAACCATCCTCAATGGTTCACTCTTATTATGCAACACAACAATTCGTGTTATCAAATAGTTCACATTATCTTGATTATCATCATGTAATATCACGAAACACTTTGTTCATAATTATCCCATTTCAGAAATTCACACAATTCATCATTTCATTGCAATTATGCAAAACATTTTCATCGATAAGCTTTCACATATTTCATACAAGAAAAGTTCTCAAGACATTACAGTCATTCAATTTATTCATATCATATGTGTATGCAATGTTTATGAGACTCAAATTCATTTATTATGTTGTTGTCACTGAGTGCCTTTTTCACTTTCCCGTATCTGTTATAGATACCGGGCACATTCATATTGTCTCTTATCCGTTGGGGATACAGGGCTCATTATACACATTGAGCCATACATTTTCACATTACTACATTGCAAATTCAGATGAATAAGCACATTTATAAATGTATCATGTATTATGCATGTTCAATGACAAATTCTCGGGTATGTTTCTTTAATACACTTTATAAACAATTTACAACATCTTTCAAGCATTCTTTACTCCAAAATACACTTTACTGACCTTAATCCTTTCATTCCACATCGACTAAATTCATTTAAGCTCTTATTTAAATCTGAATACCTCATATGGAAATACCCTAGCATTAGTTGCTTCAAACATTACATAATCAAAACATTTTCATGAAAAAAATCATTGACCACAATCTTTTTCCTGTGTTTTTTACAAATTTTCTCAGGTAAATTTTGGATCAGATTTGTATGGCTATTTTTACCTAGAAACTGACATTTTTTGATAATAAACAAATATTTCTCTATGTTTAAGTTTCAAACGAAATAAAAATAATTCAATATGGTTCATTATTTCTTGAGTTATACTAAAAATACTATAGATTGTGCACAACCATGTGAAGGGATAGTGCGATCATGCACGATCGTGCATTCCCATGGCTGAAAGGTTAGTGCACGATCATACTTGTGTATGATCTTGCACTCACATAATTGAAGAGTTAGTGCATGATCGTGCTTGTGCACGATCATGCACCCCTAATGTGCACTTAAAATTGTAAAACTCATATCTCTCAATTTTGATGTCTAAAAATTACGAACTTTATACCATTAGAAAGCTAAGAGATAAGCTACAACTTTTATAAAGACAACTTTGTCTGATTTAGCATACATCAACACAATTTAATCGTTGAAAATAGGACACAAATTTATGTCAGGGATAGTGCTGTAGCGTATGCCAGCACCAGTGAAGTTATCGTGTAAAGGTCATATCTCTTTCGCCCGAAGTCCACAAATTACATATGATATGCCGTTGGAAAGCTAAAAGGACAAACTACAATTTTTCTGAAGACCACTTTGTCCAATATTGCCTAGATTAATACAATTTATTCGTGGAAGTCGACTCTTCATGAAAGTTCTAGATAAATGTGTCTAGCATGTATCTAGTTTCCAACCACGGTTTTTCATTAATTCAGTATACAATTTATCCACTTTAAACATCAAACAATATATGTTCTATCATTTCTCTATCATTTTAAGTTGATGATTTCTTCAGTATACCTCAATTTTAGTTCAGTGTTCTCAACCCACAATTCAAAAATTCATGAATAATCATAACCCAAAAATAGAACCTATTTCTATACTTTTCTATATCACATTTTCTACACTTCACTAATCTTCATGTAACTCCAATTATCACAATCTTTTATCACACCTTTTGCACATTTTTACTTTGTTTGTATCACCAAAATTGCTTCTTACTAACAACTCACGCATACATTAATTCACAAGCATGGGAACAGAGTGTCTTTATTAATACCACCCACGTTAACACAATCAAAACTCAATTCCTTGATCATTATCCTTAAGCTCAATTTACTCATTATCAAAATGTCATTTAATGCTACCTATAAAATCAACACATAACTTACTTGATTCAGCAAAATTCTAGAAGGTGAGAGAATGAGATTTTAGTGGAAAAATGAAGGGTAGAGAGAGACAACTGAAAATGGCAAATTGGTTGAAGTGATTATTTTGCAAGGTGTAACGTTGATGAATTAATCAAAAGAAAAATAAACAAGAATGAACAAGTATGGTGTTTCGATGATGGCTGAATAAGAAGAAAGAGTTGATGATTTTGGTAAAGAGAAGATGATTTTGGTGAAGACAAGTAAGAGAGCTGTAGAAACACAATTCCTAAGTGACTTGGTGGCTCAATTATGCAATGTCACATGTCACCATTGCATATATAACATGTGTCCTCCATTTAAGCTACCAAATGTTACACTTCTAATTGTCTCTTATTTCCACATTTTTCCTAGTCCATAAAAAAAACCCCAAATTTGTATAAATTTTCTAAATGTCCAAAATGTCACCAAAAATGCTAAATCAATTCTAATACACATAATTCAATTTTTAAGGCAAAATCCACACTTTACATTTGAATTGCATTAAAAACAATTGTACCCAAAAATGTCTATGAATGCATGTACAATTATTTTAATGAGTATCGACATTATTAACGTGAGTATGCCATATGATGCATGAAATGTACTTTTAAATTCTCAATAAACTCTCGTGTATAATATCATAGGGTTCTAACCCTGATCATGGAATAATGGGATATTTCAAAACAATAAGTGTGATCACTATACAAGTCTCTCACTATATATCATGTCTAAATGCTTTTTTATGTCCCTATGGATGCCAAACCATACTCTAATACCAAAAATATAACACCCCACTACCATAGAGTATTTACCCGAACATCCTGAGGATGTTCAAGAACATACCCTATGACAATGACATGTTAGAGCAATCACAATCACTTAATATGGCATCATAAATAAATCACAAGTGTACTAAACATCTTTTCCTCATTCCATTTATAAAACATAATTTACAATGTCACTTTTTACTACGTATTCCATATACACACTGTATCAAAATCATATAAGAGACTAACGCTCTTTACAACATATTCTACATGGAATGAGAAAACTAAACAAAAACATTTTATCTAACTCCTTAATCTCAGCTGACCAAACCTTTGAGCCATTTTGTGAGTCCAAAATGCTAGTACAAGACTTCCTTTAGAATGTCTTAGAAACTAAGTCTCCTCTCTCATACCTAAAAATCAACGTTACAATTTTGATAAGTTTTGTAAACTCAATGAGCGAACCATCATCGATGTGCTCACTTATAACAGAACACAATATCTCGAATACAAACGAAATTCACAGTATATCTCATCTCAACAATCTATCAAGAATTCCACATATTACATATAATCTCTTTAGAATAATTCAATCCTCTATCTCAAACAATCATACTATCAAACGTACACATATATGGCATATCATCATATCAACATAATTCAAGGATTGTTCACAATCATTCATATAACACATTTGAAAATATATAATTGTAAATGCATATGTGCATATGACTCCACTTTCGTTTTTATTTTGTTATGACAGAGTGCCTATTATTGTCCCATATCCCTTTTGGATACCGAGCTTTTTTCACATTCTGCCTCGTATCCATTATGGATATTGGGCTCATTAATCACTGAGCCTGTGGCTTTTTATGTGCATTTCTGCTCTTTAAGCTCTTTTCAGACTGGCCACTCCAGTCACAACCCCTTTATTTGATCATGCATATCATGTAATGAAATGCACAAATTCATATATCACACATTCAAAAGCTTTCATTCAATTCAGACACAGTCACTTTTCAAATTCATCAGACATAAGTCCGACATTCAACTTTTCATTGAGAATACACTTTCCATATTCACATTTAATTAAGAAACACTCCTAATACACCCAAATACCAAACTCCTTAGACCAATCAGTGTCTGGAGTTATCACAATCATAGTAATAACAGTTTAATAACTGGAATTGAAACAAAAACAAATCAAACATAGTGAGATAACATCTAGATCAACTCACAGTACGCTCTAGATATCTATTGCCTCAACGAACCGACAATGTCTTGATGTTGGCATTCTACTTGGGCATCTAAACCATGCAATACATACATTTTCACATTACTAAATTGCTCAATCATATCAATACTCAATCATACACATGTGTATATGTATTATGTTTAATGTATATTCAATCACTTTCTCGGGTAAGTGTCCTTAAATCATAAGTCTTGATCATTCAAACATTATCACTTCGATATGTCTAGCTTACAATTAGGTTTATACCTCAATTATCCATTTAAACATATCAAACAATTAATCACTTATTCAACCTCAAATTAGGTTCATTTTAAGCCTCATTTAAGTCTAAATACACCATAGGAAAGTAATTCAGCATTAGTTGTTTCAGACATCACTTAAACGACAACATTTCACTCTTAATGCTAGCCAGCGATTGTGGTGAAGCTTCCCACGATAGTGACAGAAGCTTGTGCAACAGGACAAGACTATGGAGACTATGCCACGATCGTGAGAGAACCTAAATAATCAGGCCATGATCGTGTTCTTAAGGCCACAATCGTGCGCTACATTGTTTCCCCCAATTCTGCACGAATGTATCCAACTTAGAATCACACCAAACACTTCAAAATTTCCAGAATTCATGTTCAATATGCGACCTAATTTAGACCTAAATTATACTCCAATTCCTCATCAATATTGTCACACCCCACTCCCTTCCAGCAAGTGCTCGTAGGCCTATTAGACTTTAGTGAATATGTTCGATGGAATAGTGCGCTAACTATGTCACTTTCACTTATCTCATGGCACCATAAATTGAAAACATAAATATCATAATGTCTAAAACTCCAAGTTTCCTCATTTAATTTCATAAACAATGATTTACAACGTAGTGTTTCATAAAACATCCATATATATGTATATACACAATATCAATAAACTATCAAAGTTTACAACTCTGTTAAAAAACATGCTTCTGATATGAGGACTTTTATAAGCCGACCAACCTTTGAGCCATGTCTTCTATCCAAAAGCAATACTAGATCTTTTCTAAGTTGTCTTAAAAGCTAAGTTGTCGCTCTCGAACCTAAAATGTCAATGCTATAATTTTAGTAAGTTTTGTAAACTCAGTGAGTTAACCATCCTCGATGGTTCACTCATATCACATAGTACAACAACTCAAATAATCACATAATTTACATAATTCACATTTATCAGCATGTAGCATCACAAAACTCTATGTTCATAAGCTTCCACAAGTATTCAATCAACTCAATTCACAATACATTGTAGTCATCCAAATCATACAATTCATGTGTATACATTCATGAGACTCACATTTGTTTATTTTATTATTGTAATCGAGTGCCTTTTTTACTATCCCATATCCATTGTGGATACCGGGCTCACTAATACTAACCACAAGGCTCATTTTACATATTGAGCCAAAGGCTCTTGCCATATTTTAAGCTTTAAGCTCTTTTTTCACTAACGACTCTGGTCATAACCACCTTTATCTTTAACGCATTCATGTAATGAAATGCTCCATACATATTTAATCATTATGATCAATTAGTCACATTCATATTCTCTTTTTCGTTCATATTTTTCATCGAACCTTGGTCCAGCATTCAACATGCAAGTTGAGAACCATTTAGTCAATCACATTCACATTCAAGGAGCACTTCTAATGTGTTATTCATACATCAAACGTCTCAAACATTTAATTTCCGGAATCAGTACTTACTAATCATATAATAATTCCATACATAATTTAACAAACAAGCAATCAAGGTGAGACCATCTTAGGTTATTATAGTTTGCTCTCGTTAGCTTATTGCCTTGAAGTCCTGATAATGTCTAGAAGTGGTCACTTAATGTGCTCTTCTATATTATGAAATCACACACATTCATACATTACTAATTTGCACATTTACATAGATACTCAATTATAAGCATATATATATATGTCATGTATAATGTATTTTCAATAATAAATTCCTGGGTACATTTCTTTAATACATATCTTATAAACAATTAACAACACCTTCCAATCATTGTTAAATACCTAATACTCTTTACTCACCTTAATCACCTCATTCAAGCTCAACTAAGTTCATTCAAGAATTCATTTAAGCCTAAATACCTCATATGGAAGCACCTTAACATTGATTAGTTCATACTTCGTTCAAAAGACGACTCTTTTTCTCTATAAGTCTAGCCACGATTGTGATGTCCCTGTCACGATCATAACAAAAACCTTTAGAGCTGGCCACAATCTTGGTGTCCTGAACACGATCGTGACAAAAACATTTTTCTGGCCAGGCCACGAGTATGATGCTCCTGCCACGATTGTGACAGGAAACATTTTTCTGTCATGATCTTGGCCGGAGCACCATAATCGTGCCCTAGCCAGAAAAAAGTTTCTGTCATGATCATAGTCGAGACACCACGATGAGGGCCACGATCGTGACAGAAACATTTTTCTGTCAGGTCACGATAATGAGGTGAGGGGCACGTTCTTGCCCTGTAATTTTCCTCCCCATTCATCCGAATTCAACGCACATTTTAACAACAATTTCACACTAAATTTCCAAAATTCATTACTTCTATCACAACATCATTCCACACTAATTCAAATACCAATTTGATTGCACTAATCTCTCAAACCTCTAATCATTTGATTTAGCACCTTCAACTACATATTATTATTCATGCAATCCTATCCTTTTTTCATACTATCACATTCATAGTATTAAACAATTCATTGTCAAAATTCCATCATTTCAAGTTGATAACCTCTTCATTTATACCTAAATTTCGGCTCAATATCATCTATACACAATTCAAACACATGATTGATCATAACATCAAAATAGAACATATTCATATAATCTTCTATCATCAATATTCGGCATATTTTTCTACTTCATTTACACCTTGTTTTTAACCATAACTATCATTTTAACTCATCTCAATTCAAGACACCAAAATAAACCCTTTTTCTTAACTCAAAACTCATAATTTATCATTCCTTACAACAACAAAAAAACATGACTCCACCGACCTCTTCATCCACACATCATCATCTTTCAACTTCATTATTCAATTTGCTTCTACTAAAACAACTCATGCATATCATCAACTCAAAAAAATTGAAACATGGTCTCTTTATTATTATTACCACCCACGTTAATATAAAAATCAATTTCATAATCATGATTATCAATCTAAAATTACTCATCATATTAGTTTCATTTAACACTACCCATAAAGATCAAGGCATAACTTACTTGCTTTACTTTTAAGCTTCTTCAAAAAATCAACAAGAAACCCTAATCCTCCATGCCCACGATTAACAACTTGCTAGGGTGGTTTAGGCTAAGTTTTAGAGACAAAATGAAGAAGGCTACAAGATGGAAGTAGAAAAAGATGGATAAAAGCAAGGTTTAATGTGGATGAAGGCTTGGAAATTCAAAGAAAATCGTGAGGAAGGAGACTGGAGAAGAAAGTCACAGAGGAGATGTGAGAAACCAAGATGAGAACAATGAATAATGTAAAAGATCAATTAAAATTAAGTTAATCTTTCATTTAGAAGGACCGTCATGGGATAAGACATGGCTTGGCAAGTGACACTTGTCACTTGCCACATGTCTCATCCTTATATGTTCACAATTGGTTTTTTTATTAAACTAGTCCACTTAACTCCAATTTCTAATCCAATTGTCTCTCAAATTTTAATGACACTTGTCAATAATTCCAAAGGTCATTTATCAAAATTTCCATTATCATTTGACTCTTACATCTACTACCATTTATCAGCTATCCTGCCGCTTAGCATTTTTCCTAGTCCAAAAATACCCAAATTTTCAAAAATTTCCAAAATTTCACCAAAAATACTAACTCAATTCTAATACACACCAATGAAATTTTCAGTGCATATAAGCCACAATTCATTAAAAAATCACATTTATAAATCAATTATACCCGGAAAAATGTCAATGAATGCATATACAATCATCTTACTGCATGCAAACATTACTATTTACCTGTGTGTGTATGTTATATTATGTATGAGCATGAAATGCACTTCCTAAATTCTCGATAATCTCTCATGTACCTTATCCTAGGGTTCTAGCCCTTATCATGAGATAATGGGATGTTACAATTGTCCCCTCCTTAAGAAAATTTCGTCCTCAAAATTCTTACCTGAGTCATCAAATAGGTGGGGATATTGTCTTCTCATATGCTCCTCTATTTCCCAAGTTGCTTCCTCACTCGAGTGATTTTTCCAAAGGACTTTCACTAATAGAATCACTCGGCTTCTTAACTATTTGGTTTGATATCCCACTATCTTGATCAGCTCCTCATATAGCTCAAATTACTAGCAACTTCAATCTCTTAAATCAGTAACACGTGCATCAGATCCGACCAATACCTCCTGAGCATACTTACGTGGAATACATTATGTATCTGAGACATTTCACTCGATAAGGCTAATCTATACACCAATGGTCCTATCCTCTCATTGATTTCATAAGGACCAATGTACCTAAGGCTTAACTTACCCTTCTTACCAAATCTCAACACCCCTCACCAGGGCAAGACTCTTAGAAACACTTTGTCTCCTACACTATATTTCATATCCCTTCAGTGTTGATCCACATAGCTCTTCTGCCTATCTTGAGCTACTTTTATTCTACTTCAGATCAGTTTTACCTTATCTACATTATCTTATATCAACTCCGGGCCTTTTACCATTCTCAAACCTTCTAGTCTCAATACAGAGGTAATCGACATTTTCTGCCATAAAATGCCTTATAAGGTGCCATTCTGATACTACTGTGATAGTGGTTGTTATACGTAAACTCAATCAAGGTTATATACTGATCTCATGCTCCTTAAAACTCCAACATACATGCTCTAAGCATATCCTCAACAATTTTGATTGTTCTCCTGCTTTACCCATCTGTTTGAGGATGAAATGTAGTACTGAAATTCAATTTCGTACCTATAGCCAACTGTAAGCTCTTCCAAAATCTTGAAGTGAATCTAAGATCCCTGTCTTATACAATGGACACTGGAACCCCATACAATCTAACTATCTTATTTACATATCTCCAAACAAACTAGTCTAGTGAGTTATTCTCTCTCACTGGTAAGAAATGAGCTGACTTAATCAATCGGTCACCACAACCCATATAACATCATTTTGCCTCAGAGTCTTTGGCAATCCCATTACGAAGTCTATAGTAATTCGTTCCCATTTCCATTCCAGAATAGGTAACGAATGAAGCTTCCCAACTGGGGCTTGATGCTCAGCTTTAATCTGTTGGCATGTTAAGCACTTAGCTACATAGTCAACTACTTGCTTTTTCATTCCTAGCCACTATAAATGCTGCTTTAGCATATTATATATCTTGGTAGTACTAGGATGCATAGCATAAGCTACTACATGCGCCTCCTCTAGAATTTCTCTCCTCATATTGTCAATGTCAACCATACATAACCTCTAATTTAACCACAATGTTTCATCCCTCAACTCAAACTCAAAATCTAGATTCATTTTTAATTTTTCTATAAGTTTCACCATTTTAGGATCCTTATTACGTACCTTCCTGATTCTATCATACAACATCAGCCTTAGTCTTAGTGTGGCTATCAATACCTCCTTTTGCTCTAGATTTAACTCCATACTTAAAGCTCGCAATTGAACTAAGCTTAAAAACCTTGATAACTGAATCTGAGCTACACTACTGTTTGACTTCCTACTTAATGCATCTGCTACCACATTAGCTTTTTCTGGATGGTACTCAATCGTGCAGTCATAATCCTTTAACAACTCTATCCATCTCGTTCAGCTCCTTTTGACTTAGCAAATACCTCAAGCTCTTATGATCAGTGTATATCTGGAATGTCTCTCCATATAAATAATGTCTCCATATCTTTATAGCAAAAACCACTGCTGTAAGCTCTAAATCATGTACCAGATAGTTTATCTCGTGAGACGTTAATTGTCTCGATGCATATGTTATCTCCTTTCCATACTGCATTAACACACACCCTAAAGCTTGATGCGAAGCATCACTGTATACTACATAGCCACCAGTTCTTGATGGAGTAGTCAACATCAACGTTATAGTCAACTAATGTTTCAGTTCCTCAAAATTTCTCTGACAATTGTCATTCCATCTGAAAACCACATTCCTCATCAGAAGTTTGGTCAAAGGGGCTGAGATCAATGAAAACCCCTCGACAAATCTTCGATAATATTCGACTAATCCTTGGAAACTTTGGATTTTTGATACATTCTTCGAAGCCTCCCATTTCATTACTGCATCTATCTTCTTTGGATCCACTTGAATACCTTGCCCATTTACTATGTGACCCAGAAACACTACTTGACACAGTCAAAACTCACATTTACTGAATTTGGCATATAGTTATTTCTCCCTCATAATCTGTAAGATTACCCTCAAATGCTCAGCATGCTCTTCTCTACTCTTTGAGTGCACTAAGATGTCGTCAATAAACACGATTACAAAATTATCCAAGTAGGGCTGAAACACCTTATTCATCAATGCCATAAATGTAGCTGGGGCATTAGTCAATCCAAACGGTATTACTAAGAACTCATAATGCCCATACTTACTTTTGAACGCACTTTTCAATACATCAGTCTCTACTATCTTAAACTGATAGTACCCAGACCTCAAGTCCAACTTAGTGAACAACTGAGCTCCCTATAACTGATCAAGAAAATCGTCAATTCTAGGCAATGGATACTTGTTCTTCACTATTACCCAATTCAGTTGCCTATAATCGATGCACAGTCTCAACGTTCCATCCTTCTTCTTCATAAATAAGATCGGAGCTTCCTAGGGTGAAACATTGGGCCTAATGCTTTTCTAGCAACTCATACAACTGAGCCTTCAGCTCCTTCAGCTCCATAAGTGCCATCCTATATGGAGGAATGGATATAGGAGCAGCACCTGGAACCAGATCGATCATGAACTCTATTTCCCGATCTGGAGGTAAACCAGATAGCTTAGCAGGAAACACATCTAGGAATTCTCTAACTACAAAAATGTCCTGCATATTCTGCTCAGTTTGAGTATTGATGACATAGACCAAATAAAACTCACATCCCCCTTCTATCAACCTCAAGGCACTTATAAATGAGATCAGCCTGACTAGCACTGTTTGACTAATACCTCTGAACACTGCATTCAGTTGATTAGGAGATTCTAATATTACCTCCTTTGTAAAGCAATTCATGATGGCCCTATGAGTAGTGAGCCAATCCATACCTAGGATAACATCTATTTCCTTTAACTGTAACACAGTCAAGTCTACCTATTCAATTGAAATTAGACACCTCTTGCAGACTTCTCCTACTACGATAGTACTACCTATTGGTGTACTCAGCTTTAATCTATATCTCAATAGCTCTCTATCACAATGTAACCTAGATGCCATATGTGGTGCGATAAAGGAATACATAGATCCAGGATCTAGTAATGCAAAAGCCTTAAAAGTAAATATACGTAACACACCTGCAACGACATCTGGAGAATCTTGAGCCTCTTATCTAGTCATTGCATATACTCAGGTCTGAGACTACGATTGGTTGCTTCGTACCTTAGTCTTGATAGTAGGACTCCTAGAGCTTATTCTGCATCTGCTATGGCCTCTCTTCCTAGACCCACTAGCTCTGCTCTGTTGGACAGTAGTCTCTATTACTCCTCCTCTCCTTTAGATGGTGTTCTAAACATAATAGAACAATCTCTGATCTGATGCTCAAATGAGTCGGATCAAAGGCAAGCTTCAAATAACTTCTAGCATTCCCCACCGTGCTTCTTCCTTAATGCTCACAACTTGGCAACTGACCCAATATTGTACCTCTTCCACTGCCAGATTGTATGAAGCTACTCCTTTGTCTGAACCCTAAGTGTTTTGATCTAGTCGGTGTTCTGAAAGCTCGGTTTTGACACTTACTAAACCTTTCTGCCAAAATTGCCCTGAGATTCACTAGACCTCTTCAATCTAGACTCTGATCTGTACTCAGACTAGCTATCATTCAATAATTGCTCAATTCGAATCAAGGTAGCTCGTAGTTTCGAAAAATAACCCAAATTAGAAATGGCTAACCTGGTCCGAATTTCCATGTTCAGCCTGTCTTCAAATCTCTTGCATTTGTCTACCACAGTAGGAATCAAAGCAGTAGCATATCCCATCATCTCGTTAAACTTAATCTTATACTCAGCTACTGATAAACTGCCTACTTCAAATCTAGAAATTCCTTCATCTTTCTATCCAGGTAGACTTTGGGCATGTAGTTCTCCTTGAAGACTCCTAAAAGTATTCCTACCTCAGGTTACAAGGCTTGGTGGTACTGCCTAGAACAGCTTTCCACCATTGGTAAACTGGGCCTTGCAGTAATGAAATAGCATAGTCGAACCTCTCGTTTGACTCACAATCCATATGGTCAAAAATCCTCTTCATTCTCTCTAGCCATCTCTCAGCGTCTATAGGGTCTATACTTCTGTAGAAGTCCACAGCTCCCTGCTTTCGCAATTTGTCGTGTCTCCTTTCCCTTCTCTCAGGAATTTAGGCAGGCATTCCCTTAGGTCAAGACACAAATGACTCCCTACTAGCTCCTATTAATCCTAGGTCAACGAATTGTCCCGCTTGATCTCCTACGGCGAAAAACCTATAATAGACAACGACTTCAATTACTATCTGAAATTCTCCCAATATTTCATGCCTAACATTCCTATATATCCCTATGGATGCCAACCATGCTCTGATACCAATCAACTGTCATACCCCACTCTTTTCTAGCACATGCCTGTACGTTTGTCAAACGTACTTGCACATGTTTGACAGAATGGCACACTAACTATGTCACTTTCACTTATCTCATGGCACCATAAATTGAAAACATAAATATCACAATGTCTAAAACTCCAAGTTTCCTCATTTCATTTCATAAACTATTATTTATAATGTAGCATTTCATAAATCATCCATGTACATATATATATACACAATATCAACAACCTATTAGAGTTTACAACTCTGTTACAAAACATGCTACATGTATGAGGAATTTTACAAAAAGGTTTATCTAAGTCCTTTGATCTAAACTGACCGACTTTGAGCCATGTCTTCTATCCAAAATCAATACTAGATCTCTTATAAGTTGTCTTAGAAGCTAAGTCATCGCTCTCAAACCTGAAAAGTCAAAGTTACAATTTTGGTGAGTTTTGTAAACTCAGTGAGTTAACCATCCCCGATGGTTTACTCATATCACTTAACACAATAACTCAAATAATCACATAATTTACATAATTCACATCTATCAACATGTAGCATCACAAAAAACTTTGTTCATAAGCTTCCACATGTATTCAGTCAACTCAATTCACAATACATTGCAGTCATACAAATCATACAATTCATATGTATATGCAATGTTCATGAGACTCACATTTGTTTATTTTATTGTTGTGATCAAGTGTTTTTTTCATTGTCCTGTATCCATTGTTAATGTTGGGCTCATTAATACTGTCCCTTATCCATTGGGGACATAAGGCCCATTTTATATAGTGAGCCAGAGGTTCTTACCACATTATGAGCTTTAAGCTCCTTTTACACTGACGACTCTAGTCACAATTGCCTTTATCTTTCATGCATTCATGTAATGAAATGCACTACACATACTTAATCACTACACAATCAGTCACATTCACATTCACATTCTCTTTCTCATTCATATTTTTCATCAGACCTTAGTCTGGCATTCAACATACAAGTTGAGAACCATTTAGTCAATCACATTCACATTTAAGGAGCACTTCTAATGTGTTATTCATGCATCGAATGCCTCTAAAATTTAATGTCCGGAATCAGTACTTACTCATCATATAATAATTCCATACATAATTTAACAAACAAGCAATCAAGGTGAGATCATCTTACGTTACTCATAGTTTGCTCTTGTTAGGTTATTGCTTTGAAGGCTCGGCAATGTTTGGAAGCGATCGCTCAATGTACTCTTCTATATTATGAAATCATACACATTCATACATTACTAATTTGCACATTTACATAGATACTCAATCATAAGCACATATATATATATATGTCATGTATAATGTATGTTTAATGACAAATTCTCGGGTACATTTCCTTAATTCACATCTTATAAACAATTAACAACACTTTCCAATCATTCTTAAATACCTAATACTCTTTACTCACCTTAATCACCTCATTCAACCTCAACTAAGTTTATTCAAGATTTCATTTAAGCCTAAATACCTTATATGGAAGCACCCTAACATTGATTAGTTCATACTTCCTTCAAAAGATGACTCTTTTTCTCCATAGGTTTGGCCACAATCGTGATGTCCCTGTTAATATCATGATAGAAACCTTTAGAGCTGGCCAAGATCGTGGTGCCCCCACCATGATCGTGACAAAAACTTTTTCTAACTAGGCCACGATCATGACAGAAACATTTTTCTGTCAGGTTACGATCGAGGGGTGAGGGCTATAATCGTGTCCTGCAATTTTCCTCCCCATTCATTCGAATTCAATATATATTTTAACACCAATTTCACACCAAATTTCCATAATTCAATATTTCGAACACAACATTCCACACTAATTCAAATACCAATTTGATTGCATTAATCTCTCAAACCTCTAATCATTTAATTTAACATTTTCAACTACATATTACTATTCATGCAATCGTATCCTATTTCCATAATATCACATTCGTAGTATCAAACAATTTATTGTCAAAATTCCATCATTTCAAGTTGATAACCTCTTTATTTATACCAAAATTTCAGTTTCATATCATCTATACACAATTCAAACCCATGATTGATGATAATTCCAAAATAGAACATATTCATATACTCTTTCTTCATCAATATTCTGCACATTTTTGTGCTTCGTTTACACTTTCTTTTTAACCCTAACTATCACTTTAACTCATCTCAATTCAAGACACCAAAATACACCCTTTTTCTTAACTCAAAACTCATAATTTATCATTCCTTACAACAACAAAAAAAACATGACTCCACCTACCTCTTCGTCCACACGTCATCATCTTTCTACTTCATTATTCAAAATTGCTTCTACTAAAACAACTCATGCATAACATCAACTCATAAAAATTGAAACATGATCTCTTTATTATTGTTACCACCCATGTTAACATAAAAATCAATTTCATGATCATAATTATCAATCTCAAATTGCTCACCATATTAGTTTCATTTAACACTACCCATAAAAATCAAGGCATAACTTACTTGCTTTACTCTTAAGCTTCTTCGAAAAATCACCAAGAAACCCTAATCCTCTATACTCACGATCATCAACTTGCTAGGGTGGATTAGGTTAGGTTTTAGAGAAAATGAAGAAGGCTATAAGATGGAAGTAGCAAAAGATGGATAAAAGTAAGGTGAAATGTGGATGAAGGCTTGGAAATTCAAAGAAAATCGTGAAGAAGGAGAATGAAGAAGAAAGTCACGAAGGAGATGTGAGAAACCAATATGAGAACAATGAATAATGTGAAAGATCAATTAAAATGAAGTTAGTCTTTCATTTAGAAGGAACATTGTGGGATAAGACGTGGCTTGACAAGTGACACTTGTCACTTTCCAAATGTCTCATCCCTATAGGTTCACAATTGGTTCTTTTATTAAACTAGTTCACTTAACTCTAATTTACAATCCAATTGTCTCCCAAATTTCAATGACACTTGTCAATAATTCCAAAGGTCATTTATCAAATTTTCTATTGTCATTTGACTCTTACATCTACTACCATTTATCAGTTATCCTGCCACTTGACATTTTTCCTAGTCCAAAAATATCCAAAATTTCATAAATTTCTAAAATTTCACCAAAAATGCTAAATCAATTTTAATACACACCAATGAAATTTTCAGTGCATATAAGCCACAATTCATAAAAAAATCACATTTCTAAATAAATTATACCTGGAAAAATGTCAATGAATGCATGTACATTCATTTTATTGTGTGTAAACATTACTATTTACCTGTGTGTGTATGCTATATTATGCATGAGTTTAAAATGCACTTCCTAAATTCTCGATAATTTCTCATGTACAGTATCCTGAGGTTTTAACCCTTATTATGGGATAATGGGATGTTACAAAAATCATCTCCAATTTTAGCTCAAAATTATTTAATTGATACCTTACAAATCATGGTCTTTCATGCATCAAAAATCAAAACAAAAAACTATCATTCATTATTATGCATATAGTCCTAGTTCTTTCTCAATTTAAGAACACCATATTAGAATCTTTATTTATCATAAATTTACCTCAAATTATAGTCCAATTCATCCATATAATAACCTATTCTCCACGGTTTTCATACACTAAGAACAAGCATAAAAAATTCCAAGTTCATTCAACACATTCCAACACACTTCATCATCAACATCATATACATTTCATTCCGATTCAAACATCATTCTCATACTATTAAACATGCCATAAGAATCAGATTTCTACCTACTTATTAGTCTTTCAATTCAGCTTAAAACTTTAGATTAAACTAGCCCTGCATTCATGCATGATTCATCACAAGCTCAAGTTGAAAACAGGTTGATTTTCAGCAGTAAGATGAAGGTAACAATAAATTGGTTTCATAGCTATTTTGTGAAGGACTAAAGTATGGATTTTGTGTAACAATTTAGCTAGGTTCAAACAAAATGTAGAGAGAAGATAGGAGCAATTTTGGTGAAGCAAGAAGGAGATAGCAGAAACTATCCTTGCTGTAACTTTCCTGACTAGGTACTAGGTGTCTTAATTACAATTTTAGGCCTTAGACAAATTAGGGTTCGATTAATTCACTAATTCCTCTTAGGATCGACATCTTATATACTATGCTGCAACTCGTGCTCTTGCAAAATATTGAGGGTTTTATAAGATTAAAACTTACTCAACAAGTTTTTGGCACTGTTGCTAGGGAACTAGTAGGATTGGTCAAATTCTTTTAGTTTAAGGAATTTTTTCCTCACTTGTGTTCGTGTGGTCGCCGAAACTCTAACACTTGACATCACTCGATTGGAAGGTGCAATCTAAAGAGTACGATGCCAAGAAAAAGAAATTAAAGAAACATTAACAGAAGAATACAATCAAAGAGACCAACAACAAACTATGATGGATTTCATAAGATTGAGATTTAATGCTACAGACCAATGCATCACTCGATCACTTGTGCAAGCAGCTTCATTCAAGATTAAGCCAGCTTTTATGCTGCAAACCAGTGTACAATTTTATGGGTTAACAATGAGGATCCTAATGCTCATTTAGTGAATTTTCTGAAAATATGTGATACTTTTCGATATCAAAAGACGTCGGAAGACACCGTTATGGTATCATTCTTTAAATCCTACAAATGTCATAACTTAGGAGCAGTTGGTGTGTGTATTTTTGGATAAGTACTTCCCCTTCATAAAGACAATAAGTTAATAAAGGAAATTGTGAATTTCTATCAAAACAATGGGTAGTCATTATACAAAGCATGGGAGCGTTAAAAGGACTTACAAAGGAGATGTACTAACTATAATCTACCAAAGGAATTTCTTTTACAAACATTCTATCATGGAGTCAATCCACCAATGAGAGGCACCATAGATGTAGCTTTTGTAGGATCTCTTATGCAGAAGACAGTTGAGGAAGTGGAGGAATTGATGGAAGAGATGGAAAGTAACAATCGTTTTATTTGTCAAACAAAAAAAGACAACAGTCAACTTTTTTAGATCATAAAGGAGTCAATGTTGTCAATTCAATAACAAAAATGTAGGCTAAGATTGACAATTTGACAAGACAGCTTAACAGCCTCCAAGTCTTTCATTAGCTCCCATCAAAGCAATTCAACATATATGCGAATTATACAGGCAAAATATCCTTTTTATTGTTGATTGTTTTTCAATACAAAATGACAAGATGGAGAAACTCAACTACACAGACACATAATTTTGTCAAGGAGTAAACAACACTTATTTTAACAATTACTATCCTAGGTGGAAAAATCACACAAAATTTTTTCAATCAAATAATGCAAGAGGTCAATTTCGACCTCAAGGGCCACCTGAATTCCAATAGAAAAAACCCAATTCTACGAACTCTAAGTTGGACAAAATCTTAGACAAGCTCATTAACGTGGATGAAGCTCATAAGAGACTTGAAGGTAAATTCGAACAAGTAACTAAAAACCATGATTCTTCAATTCATAAATTAGAGGTTTAAATGAGTCAATTGGCAAAATGCATTGTTTACAAGAAGTGTGGGGAGTCTCCCAAGCAATGTTAAAGCAAACCCAAGAAAGCAACTCAAAGCAATCACACTTAAAATTGGAAAGGAACTTAAGCAGTTAGCAGAGATACAAACTGCACCCACCAAGTAGAAGAAGACTAAGAAAAGAAGAAAGACGTAGATATAAGTGAGTACCCTCCTCACATTACCCCTCCGCTATATCCAACCATGATCCTATACTCTCAACGATTATAAAAGAACAAGCTGAATCACAATTTACAAAGTTCGTGGAGAAATTAAAGACTTTGAAAATTAGTCTATCTTTTATTGAGGGATTGGAACATATACACAAGTATGCCAAATTTCTGAAGGACATGTTAACAAAGAAGCAAACTTGGGAAGAGAATCAAACGGTAGCACTAACTAAAAATTGTAGCTTTATCATCACCAGTCACATGCCTTCTAAACTAAAGGATCCTGGAAGCTTCACAAAATCGCGTAAGTATAAACCTTATGCCTTTGTCGGCCTTTAGAAAATTAGGGCTCGGCGATGTGAAGCCAACTTTGATGTTTATTCAGTTGGCGGATGGGTCCATAAAGAAACTGTTTGGTATGGTGGAAGATATTATGGTAAAGATGGACAAGTTCATTATTCCTATAGATTTCATCGTATTAGATTTCAAAGAGGATAAGAACTATCCATTAATTCTTGAAAGACCCTTCATAAACACTGGAAAAACACTAATAGATGTTTATGAAAGCAAAGTGCTCCTTCGGATTGGTGATGAGCATATGTAGTTCATTATGAACAAAAACTTGAACAATCCAAAAGAAAGCAGCTCTTACGTGAAAGTAATCATAATGGATGACTATATCAAAGCACAAGAGAAGGGTTGCTTTAAAGAAGTAAGCTACGAGGAATAGGTCATAATGGATATAGAGTTTAAGGAATATTTAGAAGCACATGTTCAAGAAGTTGAAGCAGAGGAGTGGATGACGATGATTGCAGAAGAAGATGAGCAATTCACCATCTTATAACACAAACTGTTTGATTCCATCAAAGATTCATACGATTTCATCATCCCTAATTATAATGACAATTTGTTATTAAAAAAGGCATTACAAAAATTATTTGGATTCTTCGATTCGATTACTTATTTCTTTTTTATTATTTTCCAACATGTAGCTTATTTACAAGCTACGAAGCTAAAATTGGGTAAAAAGGGTGGAAGCAAGCCACTTATAATTGATCCTAGCTAAGTTTTAAAGGATGCAAGATCAAGCTAATGACTATAAATTAGCACATTTAGTAGTTGGATTAAAATTGTTATGTAGTTAGATTTGTTTTAAATTCTAAAAAATAAGATTTTAATGATTTGGAATGGTTTAGATTGCTATCTCTCTTATTCCTTTTAAAGAAATTATAAGATAGGGCAGTAATCTTGGGCGTCAAATGCAATTGGTCTCCAATACCATCGCCATCACCACCTCAATCGCCATGATGGGTTCTTATGCTATAACCCTTATCTTTTCATCTCTGTCTTTATTTTATGCTTGTGTTTTTGTATTATTTTATTTTGATTCCCACCTTTTATGTTATTTGTCCTTCTCACATTGGGGACAATGTGTTGTCAAGTGTAGGGAGGGTTGTGTTATATACATTAGATGTTTTATTTTAAGTGTGAATTTTGCATATTATATGTTAGTTTTATTTAGGTTTGCATGATGTGACTCATATGTACATGTCAATGGTTAGGATTTAACGGAATCAGTTTAGCTTTCAACATAGTCTTTTAGTTTGCTAAGATTTATTAGCTTGTGAAATTAGTGTCCTAGGTTGCTTTGGTGAAATATGCTTGTTAATTAGGATATGGTGTTAGTTCGTTCACCCTAGGAATGTGACACATTCATTTATAATTTTAAATCAATCGAATAAGTAGCATTGATAGTATTTTTTCACGAGAATGATTAGCTAAAGAGGTGAGGTAAGTAAGAAAATATAAAATATAAAAATGTGTTTTTGTTTAATAAATAAATATTCCGTTGGCCCTTTTTAAAACAAATCGGGTTATGAATAGAGCTAGTAGCCAGTTGAAAATATGATCTAGCTGAGTAACTAAGGGACATTCATCACAAACATTTGTCTTCACGCCAAAAGGCTATAATAACATTCCAACTATGCCACTTAGTAGAAACATGACCTAGTTAAGGAACCGGGGGACATTCATCACAAATGTTTGCTTTCATATCAAAAGGCTAAGTTCATGTTAATGAAATTAACAACAATTGTGCATTGTTTAATAATCCTACCGATCTTTGTGAATAGCATGACTTCCCATGAAAAGCTACTTAAGTATAGTTGCAATTTTAATTAACTAACTAATTATCAATGTGTGTGTGTGAGTGATAGGAGTGAATCAATTTGACATTAAGTCTTAAGTAATATGTATATTTAGTGAGAAGTATTTAGACATAGATTTCATGGGTTAATAAGTTAGAATAACTTGAAGGACTATGTTTGTAGTTAAACTTTTTTCGTGAAGTTCAACTCCATTTTCCATTATTGCATATGTGTGTGTTGTTGTTTGGTTTGTTTAGATTTTGTTTGTTTTGTTTTTGCTTGAGGAAAAACAAAAGTTCAAGTGTGAGGATGTTAATAGTTGTAGGTTGCATGATGTTTTAACATGCATTTTAGTATGTTTTTAGTTGTTAATTAATTGATTCATTCATTCTTAGGTTTAGAATTGTGTTAGTTAGTTAAATATTTGTGTTTTGAGCGTTATCTTAGTTAAAGCATGCTATTGAGCTTTAAGTTTGTGTGTTTTAGGTGCTTTGATGTATTTGTTAGTGTTTGAGATCAGATATAGAAGAACGAAGATGATTTAGAGGAAGCCCCACAGAGGACCTAGGGCTCGATCTTGACAGAGACTATTTCAACAAGGCATGATCATGGCCTGCGTGAGGACAGGCATGGACCGACCTCCTAAAATTAATTTTTTGAGGGTTATTTAAGACTTTTGGGCCCAATTAAAACCTAGTTTTTACCCCAATTAGAAAAGACTACATAAGACAAGAGAAATGACCTAGAAAGGGAGCCTCCATTTGCCATATTAAAGGAAAAGCTAAGGAAGAGGAAGAAGGAAGAGAGAGAAGAAGAGGGAGAAAGTGGAGCTATAACCTGCATTCCTCCAAGTTATCTTTTCTTTTTTTTCATCTTTTATTTCATTCATTTGATGTATGAGTTGGAATTGATGAAGATGAATCTTGGTTTAAGGATGTTCCAACTTCTTTTAGGGATTTATACTTGATGCAATTTTAATCTAGTTGCTTTTGTTGTTAATGATGCTACATGTTATTATTATTTGTTGAAATTGCATGCTTTGGTGATAAATTGAGAGAGTGAACCGAATGCTAAATGATTAGGTTGGATGATGAGAGTTAAACAATCTAATAGACCATACAAATAACCAAATTGATAATTATTTGGAGAGAAATCTCGTATAAGGTCCAGATTGTTTATTGGAATACTGAAGAACTAATTAAGTTGTGTTCTGTTTGTTAATCGAGAGACTATATGTTCAATAACTCAATTTAATTAGGGTCTATGATTTAGGATTTGGTGATTACAACTTGAGACAGACTAATCCACCCTTTGAAAGTCTAGAATCGACACTGCATTAACACAAAAGTGACTAAGTTAGCATTGGTGATAGGATAAATTCGCTTTTCTCATAATTTGTTAATCTTCCTTGTTTGATTCAACTCTTAATAAGGCGTGCTCAATTTTGATTTCTTTCATTAATTTAGAATTATCATTTCAATCACACCATATTAAATTGTTTACTTTTCTGTTTAGTTTTTTATTTTTATTTTAATTACATTTTTAGGCCTTGGACAAATTAGGATTCGATTAATTTACTAATTTCTAGTAGGATTGACACCTCATATACTATGTTACAACTCGTGTTCTTGCAAAATATTAAGGATTTTATAAGATTAAAACTTGCTTAACATAGCCCAAATGTGTTAACATTATTTTGTAGTTATTTTATAGTTTCCTATTTAGATTAATACTTGCTATGGGGTTAATTTCCAAGCTGATTAGGATTTCATAAATTTCTGATATGATTAGGATTCCTTATCGCAATAAATATATGAATTAAAATAAATATTTCTATTATCCTAGTTAAAGTAGTATTAGTAATTAATATTTTAGTCTTTGATACACTTGATAATGATTGTTCTTTTAGGACTCTAGTTTTCTTTTCGCGCTAGGATTCTAGTTCTTATGGATTTATGCCTATAAAATGTTGTTTTTATTGATGTAATTCATGGATCATCAATATAGAAATCAATTTAAGGTTTTTCTCACGTTTTATGAGAATCTCATCCTAGTTCTTTAATAAGAACTTAATATGATCTTATCAAGGCAAAATGTGGTGATCTAAATTCTTATAACTTTGGTTCTAATCAGTGCATTTCGTTAAGTTCAAGTTCCCTTGCTTAATTTGAAGAAAATCCTAGGGTTTTAATTCTTTGTGATTTGAGTTTCAGGTGGTTTTCAGTCTAAATTTCACATTATTAGGACTCTATTTTGTAACCTTTATTATAAATATTATCATTAAGTTTAACTTAAAAGACTTTAGGAAGGTACGTGATAGTCATCTTGTATTTGTTACCATTGTTTTAAGGTTTTTTTTTTGGCATTAAGGAAAGATTGGGAATAAGATTGGATGAGACCTTAATAACTTATAACCTTTTTCTTTATTCTTTCTCTTATATTAAGAATGTTCTATTCCAGCTTTTTTTTTGTTGCATTTAGTAGTTAAAATCCTTAATTATAGATAGATTGAGATGGGTTCTTTTATTATTTAATGCATGGTTTTAAATATTTGTTCGTCTGAATTTATTCTCTTTGTTCATAATTATCAGATTTATTCTGGATCATCATATATTCAATCTTACAGATTGTATAAAGGACTATGATGTAAAGTATGATCCATATACTAGGAGAATAAACATCTTAGATTTAGAGAATGGAAGTGTCCTAAGTATCATGATAACTAAGAGATTAATTAAGTTTAATAAGCTTAATCAAGCTTAATTATGCATTTAAAAGATAGATTAACTAAGTTTGATGAGTTTAGTTAGGCTTAATTGTACATTAATAAATAGTATTTATCTAAATGAATATACCATTGTACCTTAAGAGAGGGTATAGGTTACTTGTTATTTCAACCATGATAACAAATTTTACATGATAATTGGAATTCTACTTAAATAAACATTGAAATCCTAACATTTGTCTCACTTATTTTTCTTCACTAGTTTAATTGTCTCATTTTTATTAGTTTAGTAGTTTAATTTTTTTATCAAATTTCATCTTTTTACTTTATTGATTAACTAATGTTAATAGACTTAGTGATATAATTCTTGTAGAACCAATGTTCTGCATTTATTCGAGCTTTAATAACTTGTTATAATTGACCATAATACTAGCAGATAGATTATAGATCATTTTATCAAAAAGAATGGACCTTATTGAGTAATAAAATCCCACATGATGCTTTTACTAGAGATGTATCATTTGTCCTCTCCCATTTTCTTTCCTTGACTTAATACAAAAATAGAACTTTAAGTACTTATGTTTGTGAAAACGTAGTATTAGTTAAAGTATCCTTCCAAGTCTATAATAAACATATCAAGATAATTTAAATTTATTTTTGAACATCAATCAATAACATCCAGATAAGCCTACTTGATACAAATGTCAAGAAAGAATTGCCATTTAGATATTAATCTTAGGTTTCCTTACTAGGTCCTACTTAAGACATATAGACGATTTAATACAAATCATCCTTTGGAAGATTCTTTGTAGACACTTAATTTTATTATTTTATTATTTTATATTTACAAGCTCAAAAATATTAATAAAAATTATGTGCTTTTTAATTACTAGTTTTCACATTTTATTAATTTTTGCTTGTTTATTTGTTTTATATTTGTGTCTTAATATTTTGTTTAAGCCTTTGCTTCAATTCATTTTCATTTTAGTTACTCTTATTTTTGTTATAAAATAGTTTAATTTCTTAAGAATTATATATGTTTTAATCAAACTTTGAGTTCAAACTTAGTGTTGAAGGAAACTGAAATAATAAAAAGAAATTGTACGAGGACTAATTCACAAGGTGAGAGCAGATTGGAGTCTAAGGTTATGTGATTTAAAGACATCGTTTCATTAATCAGCATTTGTTTTGTTAATTACTATTGACCTATATTAATAATAACAGTTCCTGGACACGTAGCAAGTTAACAAAGAAACTAACGTCGAGCTAGAATTGAAAAAAATTCAAAGTTTGAGTATTTTATTGCCACCTTTTAAAGTTGGGGCTATAATTGCAAAATTGACCAAAATTTAGGATATTTTTGTAATTAACCCTTTTTTTAGTTAATTAAGACAAATAATCACTTGAACACCTATATGATAACTTTCAAATTTAATTTAGTAATAATCTCGATTAAAAAATCATAACTTAAAGGCTAAAATTAAAATCAATTTAAAAAATATGTTGTTTTCCTTTTATGTGTTGTAAATATTTATTTCTAGGGAGGGGATAGAACAACTTGTAATAGAAAAAATAATAGGCTAATAAATAAGAATATATTGATAAATCCTTTTCCTATATACTCAAAGTCAATAAAATTTTTCTTTTTAGGTGAAAGTAATAAGATTTTTGTTCCTTCCCACACACCTGATTGACCTTTATTATCATACGTTTGAACACATTCAAATTAATTCCTTTTTTTACCTAAAAAGCTGTCAAGTTTAGCCCATTTCCTTTAAATATACAAGCTTCCTTCCTTTAATATACTGTTCATTTTTTTTAAACAATAGGGTTATTCCTTTTCTTCATCATATAATCAATTTTTCAACACCTTTTCATTATCCATTAATTTTTTAAGCTAACTTCAGCTTGTTTCATAATTTTTTCAACTTTTTAAAAGATTAATTTTTTATTCCAACCTTATGACAAAGTTTAGATACATTTAAATATTTTAATTTAGGTCATATGTCAAATCATAAACTCTTAATCCTTTATTTACATGTTTTAAATTTCATTTCAACTTTTAAATATCGATTCAAGTATTTCACTTTAAGTTATAAGTAATAAAATCTTAAGTATTTAATGATTTTTCTTTATTTAACCTACTTTTATTCACTTCATACCTAATTTTTTTTTCAAAAGATCTTCAGAATTTTCAAAAAAATTTCACGTTCAGAATAATTACTTATACGGATAAAATATAATGTCTAACATCTTTCTTTTTTTAAGTTTTAGCCTTGAAATCAATTTTCTTAATTATAGAACTTTTTAGTTCATTTCCTATTGGTTTTCTTTATTTTCGTTTAATAAGTTCTAGTGACAAAATTATTAAATATTTTGTTCAATTTTCTCTCATCTTTGTTTAAGGTAGGGATGGCAGTGGGTTTTCAACCTGATTAATATCTACATTACCCGACCCAAAAAAATGACATGGAGCCTAAAAAATAGATTTTAATTGGACTTTAAATGGATGCTAAAAAATAGATGTGGATATGGATTTGGATATGGGTCTAGTGATAACCCGAACCGATGGATACCCATATCCTACCCGTTTTTTATTAACTCCATTTTTATGGTTTTTGAATATTTATGGTTAAATATAATAAAATGTTAATATTTTCTGAGAATAAACAACTTTAAAATCTTCACTTTACTCCTCAGTCTTCACCTTTTTCATCATATTTTATTTTCTTATGAGATGATAATAATGCAAATGATATGGAGATGGAGTTTTGAATGTTGTGGAGTTCACGCAAAGACTATTTGAAGCTTTGGATATTTCAGTCTTTGATCTAGTTCTTGATTGTGAAAAATATTTGTTGTCTTTGTACTAAACATTATGATTTTTATTATTCCAATTTTATGGTTTTTTAAGACATACAAATCAAAATCTTGAATTATTATTATTAAACTAATTTTGATATAGAGAGTTCGCAAAAATCTGCTCTTTATATTTTCTATTTAGAAGTTATATTTTATGTGCTATATAACCCAATGGATATTCAAAAACCCGAACAATCCAATGGATTTCGATATGGGTAGTAAATTGTAAAAACTGATGGATATGGATATGAATATGGGTTGAGTCATAAAAAATGGATATGGATATGGGTACAGTAATACCCAAACTGAACCCTACCCATTGTCATCCCTATTGATGGGTAAATTTTTACCTCCACCTAGGAATGTATATTTGAGATGTGTAGGCAAAGGTTTAAGCTCCAAAAAGGGTAGTTTCTATAACATCCCGTTATCCCATGTTAAGGGTTAGGACCCTAGAATACGGGGCATGAGAGATTGCTGAGAAGTTAGAAAGTGCATTTTATGCTCATGTATAATATGACATACACACATACGCGAATATCAATTTTTGCACACAGTAAATTGATCGTACATGCATTCATTGTCATTTTTTTGGGTATAATTGATTTATAAATGTGAATTCTATTATGAATTGTGGCTTATTTGTCTTGAAAATTGAATGGCATGTAATAAAATTGATTTAGGATTTTTGGTGAAATTTGGAAAATTATTGGAAATTTTGGGTATTTTTGGACTAGGAAAAATGCCAAGTGACAAGACAAGTGATAAATGGAAGTAGAATCAAGAGTCAGTTGGTAGTGGAAAATTTTTCTTAAATGACATTTGGATTTAATGACATATGTCATTAAAATTTGGAGACAATTAGGGTAGAAATTGGAGTTGATTGGACTAGTTAATGAAAGAATCTAATTCAAACCAATAGAAATTGGACATGTGGTAAGTAACATGTGTCACTTGCCATACCATGTCTTTAACCCACGATTCTTTTGAACTTTGAAAGACCATTAAATGGTTTTGTATCTTGCATTTTCTTCCCCTCTTTGTAATCTTTAGCTTCTTCTTCTTGCTTCTTCTTTTTTTTTTACGATTTTGCTTCACCCACTATCATCAACGTTGAAGCTCACTTTCACCCTTCATTTGCTACCATCATCTTGCTCTCTCCTTAATTTCTCATTAAAGAACCAACCCTACCACCCTTGCATGTTGATGTTCGTGTGATTCATGGAAAGCTAGGGTTTATGTTATTTTAAAGGATTTGGAGCTAAATCAAGTAAGTTGCATGTTGATCTTTATGGATTAGTGTAAATGGGACATTTCTGATGATAGATAGAGATTGATTGGTGTTAAATGTATGAGTATCATGAATGAATAAATGGACATAATCATATATTGTTTTTTTATATTTAATGAGTGATAAATTATGAGTTGTGTTAGATGAGGTTTTGATGAGAGTGGATAGTTGATAAATGAAGAGATGTTTATATCCTCTTATTATGTTAACGATGAGTGCAACAAATTGAGAGATAAGTTCATGCACATGTGTTCTTAATTTGAGGTTATGAAAGCTATGAATTATAGTTTATTTGTAAGGAATAGATAGAGAATTTGAAGGTATAAGAAAGGTGTTGGAGTCATAACCTTGAAATGAGAATTTGGTATAATAATGAAAGATGATGAAAGAATATATGGAAATGCTTTATTTATTGTGTTATGATCTATCATGAGTTTTAAAATGTGGTTAGATGTCATTGAGCTGAAATGGATGCATAAATGAAGAGGTTATGAATTAGACATGATGCTTTTGATAGGGGATTGCTTGATTCCTATAAATGAGATGTTATGAGAAAATGATAGGATTGTATGAATGATGAAAGATTAGTTGTAATTGATAAACCAAATGACTTGAAGTCCAAGTTTTTGAATGTAACCAATTTGGCATGTGGATTAGTAGGTAATAATGTAGTAAGAAAGGTGATGAATTCTGGAAATTTTGGGGTGAATTAGTGTTTAAATGTATGTAGGATTCGGATGAAGGAGGGAAAAATTTATAGTGAATGATCATGGACCTCACCCCATGATTGTGACCCAATAGAAAAAGTTTCTGGCATGACCGTGACTCTTCCCCATGATTGTGGCTGGGACAGAAAATGTAGCGCCCCTTACCACAGGGTACATACCGGGATGCCCGGAGGTCATTCCGGTATATCTCCTACGATAAGGGTGAGCTAGGTTCGATCGCCACATTCACTTCACAAGACATCATATCATTACTTACTTATAAAGCATCATAAGAAAATCACAATATATTTTAAAACCAACTTTTTCCTCATTTCATTTCACAAAATCGAAAGTCTACATTGTATCTTTTAACACTTACTACATGTACATCATCAAAACCTAGCACAAAAATACTGCATGAAAGAGGAAAATATACAAAGTCTATCTAATTTGCCTAAAAATCCCAGTTGACCGACCTTTGAGCCATGATTTCTCTTGCGAAATCACAATCTACACGGCTGATAGAGGCTCTCGGTAGCTAGAGTTGTCTCTCGGTCCTAAAAAGACAAAGTTGCAATTTTGGTAAGTTTTGCAAACTCAATAGGGTAACCATCATCGATGGTTCACTCAATTCATGCAACACAACATTTCACATAACACATATTTCACAAAATTGTACTT
>JAOTAY010029392.1:0-26001 GCA_025629805.1 Erythroxylum baracoense | reverse complement strand
TCAAAAATCTTGTAATTTCCATTTACTGGTTTTATTATTTAAATGTATGTGATGCCATGTGAAGTCTGTAGAGATTGAACGTAGCGCTCCCTTATCTTAGGATATGTGTTGGGATGACCTACGGGCGTTCCGGTGCGTACCCTAGGATAATGGGGTGTTACACCAATGACTTGTGTTTCCCATCGAAGGTGTCTATTAACCGTGCAAACATGTTGTTTTCTGACCAAAGGTGTGCCAATAGGCTGGTTTTCCCACCGAAAATGCCTCGCGATTATCCCAACGTGCTGCTTTTCCCATCAAATGTTTGCCAACGTGTAGTTTTTGCCATTGAAGGATTGCCAAAGTGTTGTTTTCCTATCGAAGTAGTGTTAATGGGTTGTTTTGCCTATCGAAGGTGTGCCAACGGGTTGTTTTTCACATTGAAGGAGCCCTATAGATTGTTTTCCCCACCTAAGGTTCCTCGCAATCGTGTCGACGGGCCATTTTGTCAACCGAAAGTGCGCCAACCGGATTTTTTCCCATCGAAGGCACCCAATTGCTTTGCTAATGGGGTATGATGCCTACCGAAGGTTTGCCAATGCATTGTTTTTCCACTGGGTGTGTCCAACAGGTTATTTTTGCCACCTACTGTGTATTGTGATCATGCCAATGGGTTATTTTAGAACCAAATGTGTGCCAACGGGTTGTTTTTCCCACCTAAGGTCCTTAACGACCATATCAATGGGTCATTTTGTTAATCAAAAGTGTACCAACGATTTGTTTTCCCATCGAAGGAACCTAGCGACTTTGTAATGGGTTGTTTTACCCATCAAAGGTGCACCAACGTGTTGTGTTTCCCACTGAATGTGCCCAACGGGCTATTTTGCCTACCGATGGTGCCTATCGACCGTTGCAACTGGCGATTTTGCCAATCGAAAGTCTACCGTTGCATGTTTTTCCCACCAAAGGTGCCTAACGACCATGGAAATGGGCTGTTTTGCCCATCGTAAGTGTGCCAATGGGCTACTTTGCTTGTCAAACGTGAGTCTACAGGCTGTTTACCGATCGAAGGTGTGCCAATGAGCTATTTTTCACACCTAAGGTGCCTAGCAACTGTGCCAACGGGCTATTTTGGCTGCCGAATATGTGCCAATGAACTGTTCTTCTCATCTAAGATGCCCTACGGACAGTTTTGCCCGCCAAAGGCAGCTAGCTATTTTTCCAATGGACTGTTTTGCCCATCGAAGGTGTGCCAATGGGATCTGTTTCCCACCGAAGGTGCCCAAACGAGCTATTTTGCCTGAAGGTGCCTAGCATCCATTCCAACAGGCTATTTTTCCAACTGAATGTCTTCCACGACATGTTTTTCCCACCGAAGATGCCTAACGATTGTGCAAACGAGCTGTTTTGCCCATCGAACATATGCAAACGAAATGTTTTGCTCATCGAAGGCATACCCACAGGCTATTTTGCCTACCGAATGTAGATGCCCTATGAAATGTTTTTCCTATCGAAGGTAGCTAGCGACTTTTTGAATGGACTGTTTTGACCACCAAAGTTGTGCCAACGGGTTGTGTTTCTCACCGTAAGTGTGCCAACAGGCTATTTTTCCCACCGAAGGTGTATAGAAAATGTGCCAATGTGTTTTTTTCCTGCCAAAGGTGTGCCAATGTGTTATTTTTCCCACCAATGGTGTGACAACGTGCTATCTTTCCACTAAAGGTTCCCAACGAACTGTTTTTCCCATCTAAGGTGTTTGGTTACTGAGCCAGTGAGCTATTTGTCCCACCGAAGGTCCTATCGACAGTGCCAATGTGTTGTTTTTCCTACTGAAGGCATGCCAACGGGTTGTATTTTTCATCGAATGTGCTAACGGACTATTTTACCCACTGAAGGTGCCTAGCGATCGTACCAAAGGGTTGTTTTACCCACCGAAGGTGTGCCAACAGGCTATTTTCCTTCTTGAAGGTGCGCTAACAGGCCTTTTTTTCGGTCAAATGATCCCAACTAATTGTTTTTGCCACCTAAGGTGCCTAGCGACTATACCAACGAGTTATTTTTCCCACCGACTATCGGCCATGACATGTTTCTACCACCGAAGGTGCTTAATGATTGTGCCAATAGGTTGTTTTGCCATCAAAGATGTCCTAACGGGCTATTTTGCCAACTGAAGTTGTGCCAACGGCTATTTTTTCCACCTAAGATGCCTAGCAACCATGCCAATAGACTATTTTTACCACCGAATGTGCCCCATGGATAGTATTTCCCACCGAACACAGCTAGCGACTTTGCTAATGGGCTATTTTGCCCATTGAAAGTGTGCCAACGGGCTGTATTTCCCATCGAAAATGTGCCACCAGGCTATTTTTCACACTAATGGTGCACCAACGTGTTGTTTTTCAAACCAAACGTGCCCAACGGACATTTTTCCCACCTAAGGAGCCTAGCGATCGTGCCAATAGGTCATTTTATCGCCGAATGTGCCCATCGATGGTGCCAACATGTTGATTTTCGCACCAAAGGTGTGCCAACGGGCTGGTTTTCCCATCAAAGGTGCCTACCGAATGTGCCAACATGTTGCTTTTCCCATCAAAGGTGTGCCAACGGGCAATTTTTCCCATCGAAGGATTGCCAAAGTATTGTTTTCCCACCGAAGGCGTGTCAACGAGCTGTTTTGCATATCGAAGGTGTGCTAATGGGTTGTTTTTCCCACCAAAGGTGCATAACGGATTGTTTTTCCAACCTAAAGTGCCTAGCGATTGTGGCAACAGGCCGTTTTGTCCACCAATCAGCTGTTTTTCCCATCGAAGGCACCTAGCGTCTTTGCCAATGCGCTGTTTTGCTCACCAAGGGCGTGCCAACAGGTTGTTTGCCTACCGAAGGTGTGCCAATGCATTGTTTTTCCACCGAATGTGTCCAACGGATTTTTTTTCCACCTAATGGGCATATTGACAGTGCAAATGGGTTATTTTGGCCATCGAATATGTCCCAATGGGTTGTTTTTCCCACCGAAGGTGCTTGGCAACCATGCCAATGGGCCGTTTTGTCCACTAAAAGTGCACCAATAGGTTGTTTTTCCCATCAAAGGCACCTAGCCACTTTGCAAATGGGTTGTTTTGCCATCAAAGGTGCATCGATGTGTTATGTTTCCCACCGAAGGTGCCCAACGGGCTATTCTGCCCACTGATGGTGCCTATTGACCGTACTAATGTGCTATTTTTCTAACCAAATGTTTGCCATTACATGTTTTTCCCACCAAAGTTGCCTAACGACCATGTCAATGGGCTGTTTTGCCTACTAAAGGTGTGCTAATAGGTTGATTTGTCCATCGAAGGTGTGCCAACGGGCTGTGTTTCCCACTGAAAGTGCCTAATGGGCTATTTTCCCCGAAGATGCCTAGCGATCATACCAACGGGCTATTTTTCTAGCCAAATGTCTGCCATGACATGTTTTTCCCATAGAAGGTGCCTAACTACCATGCCAACATGCTATTTTGCACACCAAACGTGTGCCAACAGAATGTTTTGCTCGTTGAAGGCATGCCTACAGGCTGTTTTGCCTACTGAAGGTGTGCCAATAGGTTATTTTTGCACCTACGGTGCCTAGCATCAATGCCAATGGGCTATTTTAGCCGTCAAATGTATGCCAACGGGCTATTTTTCCCACCTAAGGTGCTCCACGAATTGTTTTTCCCATCAAAGGCAACAAGCGGCTTGGCCAATAGGCTATTTTTCCCTTCGAAAATGTGGCAACGGGTTATGTTTCCTACCGAAGGAATGCCAATAGGCTGTTTTCACACCAAAGGTGCGCCAACACGATGTTTTTCAAATCAAAGGTGCCCACCAAACATTTTTTCCCACCTAAGGAGCTTAGCGATCGTACCAACGGGCTATTTTAAACTAAAGATGCCTATCGACTGTGCAAACGTGTTGTTTTTCTCACCGAAGGTGAGCCAGTGGGTTGGTTTTCGCACCGAAGGTACCTAGTGATTGTGCCAACGTACTGTTTTTCCCATCTAATGTGTGCCAATGGGTAGTTTTTTCCTACCGAAGGATTACCAAATTGTTGTTTTCCCATTGAAGGTGTGTCAACGGACTATTTTCCCTACCAAAGGTGTGCCAACGGGTTGTTTTTTCCACCGAAGGTGCCCAATGGATTGTTTTTCCCACCTAAGGTTCCTAGACCGTGCCAACTGGCCTTATTGTCCACCAAAATTGCACCAACGGGTTGTTTTTTCCATCAAAAGCACTTAGCGGCTTTGCCAATGGGCTTTTTTGCCTATTGAATGTGTGCCAATGGGCTGTTTTGTCTACCGAAGGTGTGCCAATGCATTGTTTTTCCACCGAATGTGTCCAACAGATTGTTTTTGCCACCTAACATACATAGCGATCATGCCAATGGGTTATTTTGGTTGCCAAATTTGGGCCAACAGGCTATTTTTCCCACCTAAGGTGCCTAACGACCGTGCCAACGGGCCGTTTTGTCCACTGAAAGTGCACCAGCATGCTGTTTTTCCCATGGAAGGCAGCTAGCGACTTTGCCAATGAGTTGTTTTGCTTATTGAAGGTGCACCAACTTGCTGTGTTTCTTACCGAAGGTGCCCAATGTGCCTTTTTGTCGGTCGATGGTGCCTATCGACCGTACCAATGGGCTATTTTTCCAACCGAATGATTGGCACTACATGTTTTTCCCACAGAAGGTGCCTAACAACCATGTCAACGGGATCTTTTGCCCACCGAATGTGTGCCAACGGGCTGCTTTACCCGTCAAACATGAGACTACATGCTATTTTATCAACCAGAAGTCTATCAACGAGCTATTTTTCACACCTAAGGTGCCTAGTGACTATGCCAATAGGTTATTTTGGCCGCCGAATGTGTGTCAATGGGCTATTTTTCCCACCTAAGGTTCCCCGCAGACTATTTTTCCCACCGAAGGTAGCTAGCGACTTTGTCAGTGGACTATTTTGCACATCAAAGGTGTGCTAACAGGCTGTGTTTCCCACCAAAGGTGCCCAAGGAGCTACTTTACTGAAGGAGCCTAGCGACCATGTCAACAGGCTATTTTTCCAACTAAATTTCTGCCACAACATGTTTTTCCATTGAAGGTGCTAACGAACATGCCAACAGGCTTATTTTCCCACCAAATGTGTGCCAACGAAATGTTTTGCTCCTCAAAAGCATGCCTACAGGCTGTTCTACCTATCGAAGGTGTGCCAATAGGCTGTTTTCACACCTATAATGCCTAGCGAGCATGCCAATGGGCTATTTTGGCCGCCGAATGTGTGCCAAAGGGCTATTTTTCCCACCTAAGGTGCCCCACGAGCTATTTTTCCCATCAAAGGCAGCTAACAACTTTGCCAATGCACTATTTTGCCCACTGAAGCTATGCCAATAGGCTGTGTTTCCCACTGAAGGCATGCCAACAAGTTGTTTTTCTCACTGAAGGAGTGCCAACGTGTTGTTTTTCTACAGAAGGTGTGTCAACGGGCTATTTTTCCCACCTAAGGTGTCCAGTAACTGTGCCAAAATGCTTTTTTCCCACCGAAGGTGTGCCAATGTGTTATTTATCCCACCGATCGTGTGGTAATATGCTATTTTTCCAAAGAAGGTGCCCAATGGACTATTTTTCCCTGGTTATTATGCCAGCGGGCTATTTGTCCCACTAAAGGTCCTATCGACCATGCCAACGTGCTATTTTTCCCACCAAAGGTGTGCCAACGGGCTGGGTTTCCCACCGAATATGCCCACTAGGCTATTTTGCCCGCCGAAGGTGCCCAATAATCATACCAACGAGATGTTTTACGCACTAAAGTTGTGCCAACAGGCTGTTTTTCTTCTGAAGGTGTGCCGACGGGTCTTTTTCCCCTCCAAAGGAGCCCAACTAACTATTTTGCCACCTAAGGTGCCCAACGAATGTGCCAACAGGCTATTTTCCCACTGAATGTCTGCCACGACATGTTTTTCCAACCGAAGTTGCGTAATGACTGTGCCAATGGGTTGGTTTGCCCATCGAAGATGTCCCAACGAGATATTTTTCCTGCAGAAGGTGTGCCAACGGATTGTTTTTCCCACCTAAGATGCCTAGCGACCATGTCAACAGGCTATTTTTCCCACTGAATGTGCCCCACAGAATGTATTTCCCACCGAAGATAGCTAGTGACTTTGCCAATGGGCTATTTTTTCCATCAAAAGTATGCCAACGGGCTGTGTTTCCCATCAAAGGTGTGCCACCAGGCTGTTTTTCACACCAAAGGTGTGCCAACGTTCTGTTTTTCCAAGCAAAGGTGCCTAACGGACATCTTTTACCACCTAAGGAGCCTAGCGATAGTGCCAACGGCCAATTTTACCACCAAAGGTACCTATTGACCGTGCCAATGTGTTGTTTTTCCCACCGAAGGTGTGCCAATGGGCTGGTTTTCCTATCGAAGGTGTGCCAACGGGTAGTTTTTCCCACCGAAGGATTTCCAAAGTGTTGTTTTCCCACCGAAGGTGTGTCAACGGGCTGTTTTTCCTACTAAAGGTGTACCAACGGGTTGTTTTTCCCATCGAAGGTGTCCAAAAGATTGTTTTTCCCACCTAAGGTGCCTAGCAATAGTGCCAACGGGCCATTTTGTAAATCGAAAGTGTACCAACAAGCTATTTTTCCCATCAATAGCACCTAGTGACTTTGCTAATGGGCTATTTTGTCCATCAAAGGTGCACCGACGTGCTGTGTTTCCCACTGAAGGTGGCCAACAGGCAATTTTACCCACCGATGGTGCCTATCGACTGTACCAAGATGTTATTTTTCCAACCGAATGTCTGCCATTGCATGTTTTTCCCACCAAAGGTGCCTAATGACCATGCCAACGAGATGTTTTGCCCACTAAAGGTATCCCAGTAGGCTGCTTTTCATACCTAAGGTGCCTAGTGACCATGCCAACGGGATATTTTGGTCGACCAATGTGTGCCAATACACTGTTTTTCCCATCGAAGGCAACTAACGACTTTGCTAATGGACTGTTTTGCCATCGAAGGTGTGCCAGCAGGCTATGTGTTCCAACCGAAGGTGTCCAATAGGCTATTTTACCTAAAGATGCCTAGCGACCATACCAACGGGCTATTTTTCCAACTGAATGTCTACCACGACAGGTTTTTCCCACCGAAGGTGCCTAACGACCATGCCAAGGGGCTGTTTTGATCACCAAACGTGTGCCAATGGAATGTTTTACTCATCGAAGGCCTGTCTACAGGTTGTTTTCCCTACCAAAGGTGTGCCAACAAGCTGTTTTCACAACTACGATGCCTAGCGACCATTCCAACGAGCTATTTGGCCGCCGAATGTGTGCCAACAGACTATTTTCCCACCTAAAGTGCCCCACAAACTGTTTATCAGATCGAAGGTAGCTACCAACTTTTCCAATTGACTGTTTTGCCCACCAAAACATTGCCACCGGGCTGTGTCTCCCTTCGAAGGTGTGCCAACAAGATGTTTTTCCCACCGAAGGTGTGCCAACGTGTTGTTTTTCCTACCAAAGGTGTGTCAACGAGCTATTTTTCCCACCAGGTGCCTAGCAATCGTGCCAATGTGCTTTTCTCCCACTGAAGGTGCGTCAATGTGCTATTTTTCACACTGAGTGGCAACGTGCTATTTTTCCAATGAAGATGCCCAATGGATTATTTTTCCCATTTAAGGTGCCTAGTTACTATACCAGCTGGCTATTTATCCCACCGAAGATCCTATCGACCGTGCCAACATATTGTTTTTCCCACCGAAGCTGTGCCAATGGGCTATTTTTCCCATCGAAGGAGCTCGTCGAGAAATTTTGCTAACTAAAGGTTCCCAGTGACCGTACCAACAAGATGTTTTACCCACCGAAGGTGTGCCAACGAGCATTTTTCTTCCTAAAGGTGTGCTGATAGTCATTTTTTCCCTTCGAAGGAGCCCAACCAACTATTTTTGCCACCTACAATGCCTAGCGACTATGCCAACGGGCTATTTTTTCCTACCTAGGGTGTGCCAATAGGCTGTTTTTCCTACCTAAGATGCCTAGCGACCATGCCAACATGTTATTTTTCCTACCGAATGTGCCCCATGGACTGTATTTCCCACCGAAGGTAACTAGTTACTTTGCCATTGGGCTATTTTGCCATCGAAAGTGTTCCAACGGGTTGTGTTTCCCATCAAAGGTGTGCTAACAGGGTATTTTTCCCACCAAACGTGTGCCAACGTGTTGTTTTTCCGACCAAAGGTGCCCAACGGACATTTTGTCCCACCTAAGGAGCCTAGCGATCGTGCCAACGGGCTATTTTACCACTAAAGGTTCCTATCGACCGTGCCAATACGTTGTTTTTTCAACTGAAGGTGTGCCAATGGGCTAGTTTTCCCACCAAAAGTGCCTAGCAATTGTATCATTGTGTTGCTTTTCCCATCAAAGGTGTGCCAAAGAATAGTTTTTCCCACCAAAGGATTGCCAAAGTTTTGTTTTCCCATCGAATGTTTGTCAACGGATTGCTTTGCCTACTGAAGGTGTGCCAACGTGTTGTTTTTCCCACTAAGGTGCCCAACATATTGTTTTTCCCACCTAAGGTGCCCAGCAACCATGACAACGGGCTATTTTGTCCACCAAAAGTGCACCAACGACTTGTTTTTCCCATCAAAGGCAACTAGCAACTTTACCAATGGGTTGTTTTGCCTACCGGAGGTGTTCCAACGGGCTGTTTTACCTACCGAAGGTGTGCCAATGCATTGGTTTTCCATCGAATGGGTCCAACGGATTGTTTTTGCCACCTAATGTGCATAGCGACAGTGCCAATGGGTGATTTTTGTCGCCGAGTTTGCGCCAACGGGATGTTTCTCCCATCGAAGCTACCCTACAGACTATTTTTCCCACCGAAAGCATCTAGTGACTTTGCCAATGGGTTGTTTATCCCATCAAAGGTGCACCGTCATGTTGTTTTTCTCACCGAAGGTGCCCAATGGGCTATTTTGCCCTCCGATGGTGCATATCGATCATACCAACGGGCTATTTTTCCAACTGAATGTGTACCACTGCATGTTTTTCCCACCGAAGGTGCTTAACGACCTTGCCAAAGTGTTGTTTTCCCTACCAAAGGTATGCCAACGGGCTACTTTTCTCGTCAAACATGAGTTTACAAGGTGTTTAGCCGATCGAAGGTGTGCCGACGGGTTGTTTTTCACACCTAACGTGCCTAGTGACCATGCCAACGAGCTATTTTTACCACCGAATGCTTGCCAATAGGCTATTTTCCCCACCTAAGGTGACTCACGGACTGTTTTGGTCACCAAAGGCAGCTAGCGACTTTGCCAATTGACTGCTTTGCCCATCTAAGGTGTGCCAACGGGTGGTGTTTCCCATCAAATGTTGCCAGTGGGTTGTTTTTCCCACCAAAGGTGTGCCAACATGCTATTTTTCCAATCGAAGGTGCCCAACAGACATTTTTCCCACCTACGGAGCTTGACTATTTTACCCACCAAAGGACTCTATCGAATGTGCGCACTTGTTATTTTTCTATTAACCGTGTGCACATGTTGTTTTTCTATCGACTGTGAGCACTTGTTATTTTTCCCAACAGATGTGTGCCAATGGACTATTTTTCGCACCATAGGTGCCTAGTGATTGTGCCAACGTGCTGCTTTTCCCATCGAAGATGTGCCAATGGGTAGTTTTTCCCGCCAAAGGATTGCCAAAGTGTTGTTTTTCCCACCAAAGGTGTGCCAACAGGTTATTTTGCTAACCGAAGGTGTGCCAACGGGATGTTTCTCCCACCAAAGGTGCCCAAAGAATTGTTTTTCCCACCTAAGGTGCCTAGCGACTATGCCAACGGGCTGTTCTCTCCACCAAAAGTGCACCAACGGGTTGTTTTTCCAACCGAAGCTGCCCCACGGAGTTCTTTTTCGTCAATAGCACCTAACAAATTTGTCAATGGTTTGTTTTGCCCACCAAAGGTATGCTAACGGGCTGTTTTGCCTACCGAAGATATGCCAATGCGTTGTTTTTCCACCGAATGTGCCCAATGAATTTTTTTGCCCACCTAATGTGCATAACGACTGTGCCAAACGACCATTTTATCCACTGAAATCACCAACGGACTGTTTTTCCCACCAAAGGTAGCTAACAACTTTGCCAAGGGGCTGTTTTACCCATCGAACATGTGCGAACGGGCTGTGTCTCCCCCCAAAGGTGTGCCAACAGGTTGTTTTCCCACCGAAGGTGTGCCAAAGTGTTGTTTTTCCCACCAAAGGTACCCAACGGACTGTTTTTCCCACCAAAGGGGCCTAGTGATTACACTAACAGGTCGTTTTACCCACCAAAGGTGTGCCAACGAGTTGTGTTTCATAACGAGGCTACCCAATGTTGTCTTTTTCTCACAAAAGGTGCCAATTGACTGTGCAAATGGGTTGTTTTTTTCCAACGAAGGTGTGCCAATGGGCTGCTTTTCCCACTGAAGCTGACTAGCGATGATGCTAACGTGCAGTTTTTCCTATCAAAGGTGTGCCAACGTGTTCTTTTTCCTACCCAAGGTGTGCCAACGTGTTCTTTTTCCCACTAAAGGTGTGCCAACAGACTTTTTTTCCACCGAAGGTGCCTAGCAACTGTGTCAACGTGCTTTTCTCCTGCCAAAGGTGTGCCAATGCATTTTTTCCCACTGATGGTGTGGCAGTGTGCAATTTTTCCCACTAAAGGTGCCCAATAGACTATTTTTCCCATCTAAGGTGATTGGTTACTATGCCAGTGAGCTATTTGTCCCAGCGAAGGTCCTATCGATAGTGCCAACGTGTTGTTTTTCCCCACTGAAGGCATGCCAATGGGCTGTGTTTCCCATCGAAGGTACCCAACGGGCTATTTTGCCTGCCGAAGGTGCCTAGTGACTATGCCAATGGGATGTCTTATCCACTGAAGGTGTGCCAACGGGCTGTTTTTCTTCCTGAAGGTGTGCAACAAGCCTTTTTTTCGATCGA
Organism: Erythroxylum baracoense; assembly: GCA_025629805.1. Taxonomy (NCBI): domain Eukaryota; kingdom Viridiplantae; phylum Streptophyta; class Magnoliopsida; order Malpighiales; family Erythroxylaceae; genus Erythroxylum; species Erythroxylum baracoense. The sequence continues at coordinate 15,057 of JAOTAY010029392.1, read as the reverse complement.
AGGAGCCCAACTAACTATTTTTGCCACCTAAGGTGCCTAATGATTATGCCAACGGGTTATTTTTCTCACCGAATGTCTGCCACGACTTCTTTTTCCCACTGAAGGTGCTTAATGGCTACACCAACAGGTTGTTTTACCCATCGAAGGTGTCCCAATGGGCTATTTTTCCTACCAAAGGTGTGCTAATAGTCTGTTTTTCCCACTTAAGATGCCTAGTGACCATGCCAATAGGCTAGTTCTCCCACCGAATGTGCCCCACAGACTGTATTTCCCACCAAAAACAACTAGCAACTTTGCCAATAGGTTTTTTTGCCCATCGAAGGTGTGTCAACAGGCTGTGTTTCCCACCAAAGGTGCGCTTAACAAGTTTTTTCCCACCAAAGGTGCGCTAACGTGCTGTTTTTCTAACTGAAGGTGCCAATGGACTTTTTTTTCCCACCTAAGGAGCCTAGCGACAGTGCCAGTAGACTATTTTATCATTGAAGGTGCTTATGCACTATGGCAACGTATTGTTTTTCCCACCGAGGTTCCTAACGATTGTGCCAACGTGCTGTTTTTCCCATCAAAGGTCTGCCAACAGGTAGTTTTTCCCCTCGAAGGATTGTTAGTGTTGTTTTCACACCGAAGGTGTGCCAACGAGCTATTTTGTCAAACGAAGTTATGGCAATGGGTTGTGTTTCCCACCGAGGGTGCCTAAAGGCCAGTTTTTCACACCGAAGGTGCCTATCGACTATGCCAATGTGTTGTTTTTCCCACCAAAGGTGTGCCAATGGGTTGTTCTTCCCACTAAAGGTGCCCAGCAACGATGCCAATGTCTTGCTTTTCCCATCAAAGGTATGACAAGAGGCTGATTTTTTGCCCAAGGTTTGCAAACATAATATTTTTTCCACCGAAGATGTGCCAACGGGCTATTTTCCCACCGAAGGTGCCTAGCAACGGTGTCAATGAGCTTTTTTCCCACCGAAGGTGTGCCAATGTGCTATTTTTCCCACCGATGGTGTAGCAACGTGCTATTTTTCCCACTGAAGGTACACAATGACGTGTTTTTCCCATCTAAGGTGCCTGGATACCATGCCAGCGGGCTATTTTTCCTATCGAAGGTCCTACCAACAGTGCCAACATGCTGTTTTTCCCACCAAAGGCATGCCAATAGGCTATGTTTCCCACCGAAGGAGCCCAACAGGCTATTTTACCATTCGAAGGTGCCTAGCAACCGTATCAGTAGGATGTTTTACCCACCGAAGGTGTGCCAACGGGCTGTTTTTCTTCCTGAAGGTGTGTCGATGAGCCTTTTTCCTATTGAAGGAGCCCAGCTAACTATTTTTACCATCTAAGGTGCCTAGCGACTATGCCAATGGACTATTTTTCCATCGAATGTCTGCCATAACATGTTTTTCCCATCAACAATGCTTAATGAATGTTCCAACGGGCTATTTTGCCCATCGAAGGGGTCCTAATGGACTATTTTGCCTACCGAAAGTGTGCCAACGGGCTATTTTTCCCAGCTAAGATTCCTAGCAACCATGCCAATAGGCTATTTTTCCCACCAAATGTGCCCCACAAATTCTATTTCCCACAAATAGAATTTGCCAGTGGGTGTTTTGCCCATCGAAAGTGTGCCAACGGGCTATGTTTCCCACTAAAGGTGTGCCAACAGGCTATTTTTCACACGAAAAGTGTGCCAACGTGCTGTTTTTTAAACCAAAGGTGCCCAACGAACATTTTCCTACCTAAGGAGCCCAGCGATCGTACCAACGGGCTATTTTGCCACCGAAGGTGCCTATCGACCATGCCAATGTATTGTTTTTCCCACCGAAGGTGTGCCAATAGGTTGATTTTCCCACCAAAGGTGCTTAGCGATTGTGCTAACGTGCGGGTTTCCCCATTGAATGTGTGCAAACGGGTAGATTTTCCTAACAAAGGATTGCCAAAGTGTTGTTTTCCCACCGAAGGTGTGTCAACAGGCTGTTTTGCCTACCAAAGTTGTGCCAACGAGTTGTTTTTCCCACCAAAGGTGCCTAACAGATTGTTTTTCCCATCTAACGTGCCTGGTTACCATGCCAGCGGGTTATTTGTCCCACCGAAGGTTCTATCAACCGTGCCAACATGCTACTTTTCCCACCAAAGGTGTGCCAACGGGCAGCGTCTCCCACCAAATGTGCCCAACGGGATATTTTTCTCACTGAAGGTGCCTAGCGACTGTACCAACAGGATGTTCTATCCACCAAAGGTGTGCCAACAGGCTATTTTTCTTCCTAAAGGTGTGCCAACGGGCCTTTTTTCCCACCAAAGGAGCCCAACAAATAGTTTTTGCCACCGAAGGTGTCTAGCTACTGTGCCAACGGGCTATTTTTCCCACCGAATGTCTACCAGGACATGTTTTTCCCACCAAAGGTGCCTAATGATTGTGTCAGCTGGCTATTTTACCAATCGAAGATGTCCTAATAGGCTATTTTGCCTATCGAAGGTGTGCCAATGAGCTATTTTTGCCACCGAAGATGCGTGGCGACCATTCCAATAGGCTATTTATCCCACCGAATGTGCCCCACGAACTATATTTCCTACTAAAGAGCTAGTGACTTTGCCAATAGGTTGTTTTGCCAATCAAAAGTATGCCAACGGGCTTCGTTTCCCATCGAAGGCATGCCAATAGGCTATTTTTCACACGACAGGTGCACCATCATACTGTTTTTCCAACCAAAGGTTCCCAACGGACATTTTTTCCCAGCCACGGAGCCTAGCGATCATACCGATGGGTTATTTTACCACCAAAGGTGCCTATCGATTGTGCCAATATGTTGTTTTTCCCACCAAAGGTGTGCCAATGAGCTGGTTTTCCCACTGAACGTGCCTAGCAATTGTGCCAATGTGCTACTTTTCCCATCAAATGTGTGCCAATGGGTAGTTTTTCCCAGAAAGGATTGCCAAAGTGTTGTTTTCCTACCAAATATGTGTCAACGAGCTGTTTTGCCTACCAAAAGTGTGCCAACAAGTTGTTTTTCCCACCAAAGGTGCCTAACAGATTGTTTTTCCCATCTAAGGTGCCCCACGAATAGTTTTTTCCTTCGAAGGCACCTAGAGACTTTTCCAGCAGGCTGTTTTGCCATCCGAAGGTGTGCCAACGGGTTGCTTTTCTACCAAAGGTGCCCAACGGACTGTTTTACCACCAAAGATGCCTAGCGACTATGCCAACGACCTATTTTTCCCTCTAAAGCTACCCCACGGACTGTTTTCCTACTGAAAGCACCTAGCGACTTTTCCAATAGGCTATTTTGCCCATCAAAGCTGTGCCAACGGATTGTGTTTCCCACTAAAGATGCCCAAAGGGGCTATTTCTCCCATCGAAGGTGTCTAGCAACTTTGCCAACGGGCTGTTTTCCATCCAAATGTGTGCCAACTGGCTATTTTATCTCTTAAAGTTATTCCAATGGGTTGTTTACCACTAAATGTTTGCCACGGACTATTTTTCAAATCGAAGGTGCCTAACAATCTTGCCAATGTGTTATTTTGTCAATCAAAGGTGGCCTACGGACTATTTTTCCCATTGAAGGCAGCTAACAACTTTGCAAACGAGCATTTTGGTCACCGAAGGTGTGCCAACAGGTTGTTTTGTCTACCAAAGGGTCTGTCAATGATCTATTTTTCCATCGAATGTGCTTAACGGACTATTTTTGCCACCTAATGTGCTTAGCGACCATGCCAACGGGCTATTTTGGCACCTGAACGGGTGCCAACGGGCTGTTTTGCCCACCGAACGTACCTAGAGACTTTGCCAATGGGCTGTTTTGCCCACCAAAGGTGTGCAAATGAGCTTTTTTCCTAGTGAAGGAGCCTAGCTACTGTGTCAGTGGGCTATTTTTCCTATTGAAGGTGTCTATAGATTATGCCAACAAGCTATGTTTCCCACTCAAGGTGCTCAACTGGTTATTTTCCCACCGAAGGTGCCTAATGATTGCAACATCGAGCTGTTTTGCCGATCAAAGCTGTGCCAAATGGTTGTTTTTCTTCATAATGGTGTGCCAATGGACTGTTTTTCCACGGAAGGTGCCTAACTAACTATTTTTTCCACCTAAGGTGCATAGCAGTCATGCCAATGGACAATATTTCCTATCGAATTTCTGCCACAATTTGTTTTTCCCACCTAAGGTGCCTAACGACTGCGCCAACGGGTTATTTTGCCCACTGAAGGTGTGTCAAATGGTTGTTTTATAGATCAAAGGTTTGCCAACAGGTTATTTTGCCTGTCGAAGGTGTGCCAACGGGCTGTTTTACCCATTTAAGGTGCCTAGCAATTATGCTAATGGGCTATTTTGGCCACCGAATGTGTAGTAACGGGCTATTTTTCCTATCCAAGGTACCCCGTGAAAGGCAGCTAGCGACTTTGCCAATGGGCTATTTTGCCCATTGAAGGTGTGCCAATGAACTATTTTTTCCACTAAAGGTGTGCCAACGTGTTGTTTTTCCCACCGAAGGTGCCCAACAGATAGTTGTTCCCATGAAAGGTGCCTAGTGACCGTGCTAACTACCTGTTTTGCCCACCTAAGGTGTGGCAACGGGCTGTGTTTCCCACTGAGGGTGCCCAACGGGCTTCTTTTCACACCGAAAGTGCCTATCAATCGTGCTACTTTTCCTACTGAAGGTGTGCTAATGGGTTGTTTTTCCCATTGAAGGTCCCTAACAACGATGCCAATATGCCAACATGTTATTTTTTCGATCAAAGGTGTGCAAACGAGTTCTTTTTCCCACCCAAAATGTGCCAACGTGTTGTTTATCCCATCGAAGGTGTGCCAAGGGGCAGTTTTACCTACCGAAGGTGCCTAACGATCATGCCAATGTGCTATTTTGCCCACCAAAGGTGCCTATCGATCTTGCGAACATGTTTTTTCCCATCAAAGGTGTGCCAATGGGTTATTTTCCCCACAAAAGGTGGCTAACGACTGTGTCAATGAGCTATTTTGCCCATCAAAGGTGTGCCAATGAGATGTGTTTCACCAAAGTTGCCCAACGGGCTATTTTTCCCATCAAAGTTGCTTAGTGATCGTGCTAACGGGCTATTTTGACCACCAAAGATGTGCCAGCGAGCTGTTCTACCCACCAAAGGTGTGCCAACGTGCTCTTTTTCTTACCAAAGATGTGTCAACGAGTTGTTTTCCGTTTTGTGAATACCCGGGCCATAGGTGATCTAACAGTGGTATCAGAGCTAGGTTATGTGCTTCTGTATAGTCAAAAATATGCATGTTTTGATTGCACGTACTTACGGATTTGGATGCATGATAGGATTATGATTTATGTTCATGCATGTTGTTTTCGGATTTGTTTATTCTCTTGGTACTAGTGTGACTATATGACAAGAAAGATGTTTTTCGGTCATGGCTTGTTTCAGCCAAAGGAAGAGTTCAAGCATGGAGATGTTTCTGTCATGTTTGTCTCAACCAAATATTGTAGATTATGGCATCCATTCCATCCAACAACCTATCTATGCGATCTATCCTAGAAAAAGAAAAGCTTAATGGAACAAATTTCCTATACTGGTATAGGAACTTGAGAATTGTTCTCAAGCAAGAAAGAAAGCTTTATGTCTTAGAAGAACCGATCCCTGAGGAACCGCCAGCAAATGCACCTAAGGCTCAAAAGGATGCTTACAGGAAGCATATCAATGACTCTACAGATGTGTCATGCCTTATGTTAGGCGCCATGATCTCTGACCTAGTCGTTCGTTCTTCATCAGAGAGAAAAATTGTGCGGCGTTCTAAAATGTTTTAGAATGTGCTAGCACACATTAGCTACTGCCTGAATCATTCATCCTTATGTGGATACCGGTAGAGAATGTTCGCGTGTTGCAACATCTCCAAATTTGAAAACAAATACCAATCCACTTCAAGAGGTAAATCTGTACATGTTGTGTAGTTTCGATTACACTTTTGTTGTGTAGTATGGTTCAATCCGCTGCGTATTGTGAATACCCGAGCCATAGGCGATCTAAAAAAATATGCCTTATGACTATGACAACGAGCTTTATTACCCACCAGAGATGTGCCAACAGGTTGTTTTACCTCCCGAAGGTATGGCAAGGGCTATTTTTACTGTCGAAGGTGCCTAACTGACTATTTTTGCCACCTAAGGTGCCTACTGTCCGTGCCAACAGGCTATTTTTCCCTCCGAATGTTCGCCACAGACTGTTTTTCCCACTGAAGGTGCCCAGTGACCATGCCAACGGGTTGTTTTGCCTATCAAAGGTGTTCCAATCAGCTATTTTGCCAACTGAAGGTGCATCAATGGGCTGCTATTCCTACCTAAGGTGCCTAGCAACTATGACAAAGGGTTATTTTGGCCACCGAATGCGTACCAACGGTATGCTTTTCCCAACAAAGATGCCACAAGAACTATTTTCCCATTGAAGATGGCTAGTGACTTTGCCAATAGGATGTTTTTGCCAACGGGTTGTTTTGCCTGCCAAAAGTGTGCCAACGAGCTATTTTCCCCACCAAAGGTGCCCAATGGATTGTTTTTCCCACTATAGGTGCCCAATGGAATGTTTTTCCCACCTAAAGTGCCTAGCAACCGTGCTAATGAGCTATTTTGGCTATGAAAAGTGCACCAACGATTTGTTTTTCCCACCGAAGGCACCTAGCAACTTTGTCAATGGACTGTTTTGAACACTTAAGGTGTGCCAATGGGCTGCTTTGCATACCAAAAGTGTGCCAATAGGTTATTTTTCCATCAAAAGTGCCCAAGGACTATTTTTTCCAACTAAGGTGCCTAGCGACCGTATCAACAACTTATTTTAGTTACCAAATGTTTGCCAACGGTCTGTTTATCTCATCGAAGATGCCCCAAAGACTGTTTTTCCTGCCAAAGGCACCTAGCGACCTTGTCAACGAGTTGTTTTGCCCAATGAAGGAGTGCCAATAGGTTGCGTTTCTCATCGAAGGTGCCTAATGGACTATTTTACCCATCGAAGGTACAAGGTGACCATCCCAAAAGGTTGTTTTCCCTCCCGAAGGTGTGGCAAGGGCTACTTTTCTCATAGAAGGTGTCCAATTGACTATTTTTACCATGTAAGGTGCCTAGTGATTGTGCCAATAGGCTATTTTTCCCACGGAACGTCTGCTACAGACTGTTTCCCATCGAAGGTGCCTAGTGACCATACCAATGGGCTATTTTGTCCACTAAAGATGTGCCAACAGGCTATTTTGCCTATCGAAGATGTGCCAATCGCTTTTTTGCTAACCAAATGTGTGCCAACAATCCTTAGCGACCATGCCAACGAACTATTTTGGCCACTAAATGTATGCCAACAGGCTCTTTTTCTAAACAAAGATGCCCCATGGATTGTTTTCCCATTGAAGGTGTGCCAATAAGCTGTGTTCCCCACCAAAGGTGTGCCAATAGGCTCTTTTTGTCACTGAAGGTGTGCCAACGTGCTATTTTTCCTACCTAAGTTGCCTAGCGATTGTGCGAACGGGCTATTTTCCCATCGATGATGCTTATCGACGGTGTCAATGTGCTATTTTTCTCGTTGAAGGTGCCTATCAATCATGGAAATGTGCCAACATGCTACTTTTCCCATCGAAGATATGCCAAGGGGCTTTTTTCCCACTGAAGGATTGCCAACGTGCTGTTTTTCCCATCAAAGACATTATAACTGGCTATTTTTCCCATCGAAGGTGCATAGCCACCATGTTAGCAAGTTGTTTTGCCTATCGTAAATGTGCCAACGGGCTAATTTTCTCATTGAACAAGCCCAACGGGCTGTCTTTCACACCAAAGGTGCCTAGCGACCGTGCCAACGGGTTGTTTTCCCATCGACGGTATGACAATGTGATATATTTCCTACCAAAGATGCCCAACAAGTAGTTTTTCAATCAAAGGTGCTTAGTGATCATGCCAACGGGTTGTTTTGTGCACTGAAGGTGTGCCAATTGACTGCTTTGTAAACCAAAGATGTGCCAACGGGTTCCTTTGCCTACCAAAGATGTCGCAATGAGCTATTTTTCCCACCGAAGGTACCTAGCGACTGTGCCAACTGGCTGTATTGTCCACTAGAGGTGTGCTATCGGGATATTTTAAATATCGAAGTTGTGCCAACAAGCTGGTTTCCCATTGAAGGTACCCAATAGACTTTTTTCCATCTTAAATGCCTCGTAACTGTGCCAACGGATGGTTTTGGCCACCAAAAGTATACAAACAAGTTTTTTTTCCCACAGATAGTTTTTCCCTTCGAAGGCACCTAGCGATGTTACCAATGGGCTATTTTGCTCGCTAAAGTTGTGTCAACAGGTTCCTCGCTGAAGTGATGCCAATGGGTTGTTTTGCTTGTCAAGGGTGTGCTAATGGTCTATTTTCCCACCGTACATACCCAACGGACTGTTTTTGCCACCAACTGTGCCGGTGGGCTGTTTTTCCATCTGAAGGTGTGCCAACGGGCTCTTTATCCATCGAAGGTGCCCAACGAACTATTTTACTACCTAAGATGCCTAGCGACAGTTCCAATGACCTATTTTTCCCACCAAAGCTACCCTACAGACTATTTTCCCACCGAAAGCACCTAGCGACTTTTCCAACAGGCTGTTTTGCCCTCCAAAGCTATGCCAACGGGTTGTCTTTCCCTTATAAGGTGCTCAATAGGATATTTTGCCCACTGAAGGTGCTTAGGGACTGTGCCAATGGGCTGTTTTGCCCTCCCAAGCTGTGACAATTGGCTATTTTGCCTCCAGAAGGTGTGCCAACGTTTGTTTTCCCACTGAATGTCTGCCACGGACTGTCTTTCCCACCCAAGGTTCCTAGCAATTGTTCCAATGAGCTGTTTTGCACACTGAAGATGCCTAACGAACTAATTTTCCCATCGAAGGCAGCTAACGACTTTGCCAATGGATAATTTTGCCCACCAAAGGTGTGCCAACGGACTGTTTTGCCAACCAAGGGTGTGTCAATGGTCAGTTTTTCCACCGAATCTACACAACGGACTGCTTTTGCCACTTAATGTTCTTAGCGACCGTGCCAACGGGCTATTTCGGCCCCCAAAGGGGCACCAATGGACTGTTTTTCCCACCAAAAGCACTAAACAAATTTACCAACGGGCTGTTTTGCCCATCGAAGCTGTGCCAATGGGCTGTGTTTCCCACTGAAGGTGCCCAACAAGCTATTTTTCCCATCAAAGGTGCCTAACAACTGTGTCAACGAGTTGTTTTGCCCTCCAAATGTGTGCCAACTGGTTGTTTTGCCTCTCGAAGGTGAGCCAACGGGTTGTTTTCCCACCGAATGTCTGCCACGGATTGTTTTTCCAACCAAAGGTGCCTAACAATCATGCTAATGAGTTGTTTTGCCCAGCAAAGGTGCCCCACAGATTATTTTTCCCATTGAAGGCAGCTAATGACTTTGGAAAAGGGTCAATTTACCTAATGAAGGTGTGCCAATGGGCTATTTGGCCTACCAAGGGTATGCCAATGATCTGTTTTGCCACCGTATGTGCCCAATAGACTATTTTTGCCAACTACTATGCTTAGTGATCATGTCAACAAGCTATTTTACCCTCCGAAGGTCTACCAACGTGCTATTTTTCCTAGCAAAGGTCCCTGATTAAGATGTCAATGGGCTACTTTCCCCACTCAAAGTGCCTATAGATCGTGCCAATAGGCTATATTTCCCACTCAATGTGCCCAATGGGATATTTTATCCATTGAAGGTGCCTAGTGATCGTACAAACGAGCTATTTTGCCTACCAAATTTGTACCAAATGGCTATTTTTCTTCCTGAAGGTGTGCCAATGTGTCGTTTTCCCATCGAAGGTGCCTAACGATCATGCAAATGTGCCAACGTGCTATTTTCCCACCGAAGGTGCCTAGCAACAATACGAATGAGCTATTTTGCGCACCGAAGCTATGCCAAAAGGCTATTTTTCTTCTTAAAAGTGTGCCAATGGGTTGTTTTTTCCACCGAAGGTGGCCAACTAACTATTTTTGCCACCTAAAGTTCCTAGCAACTGTGCCAATGGACTATTTTCCCATTAAATGTCTGTGACAACATGTTTTTTCCCACCGAAGATGCCTAATAACTGTGCTAATCAATTATTTTGTCCACCAAAGGTGGGCCAAATGGTTGTTTTATAGATCGAATGGTTTGCCAATAGGTTGTTTTGCTTGCAAAAGGTTTGCCAACAAGCTGTTTTGCCTACTGAAGGTGCCCAGTGACCATGCTAATGGGCTATTTTGGCCATTGAATGTGTGCCAACAGGCTATTTTTCCCACCAAAAGTGCCCAATAGACTGTTTTTCCCACCAATGGTGTCTAGTGACTGTGCCAACTAGCTGTTTTACCTACTGAAGGCGTGCCAATGGGTTGTGTTTCCCACCGAGGGTGCCCAAAGGGTTGTTTTTCACATCGAAGGTGCCTATCGATCATGCCAACTTACTGTTTTTCCTACTGAAGGTGTGCTAATTGGTTGCTTTTCCCACTAAAGGTCTAACATGCCAACGTGCTATTTTTCCCATCAAAGTTGTGCCATCGGGTTGTTTTTCCCACCCAAGGTGTGCCAAAGGGCAGTTTTACCCACCGAAGGTGCCTACCGACCATGCCAATGTGCTATTTTAACCACTGAAGATGCCTATTGATCGTGCTAACGTGTTGTTTTTCCCACTAAAGGAGTGCAAATAGGTTATTTGTCCCACCAAAGGTGCCTAGCGACAGTGTCAACGAGTTGTTTTCTCATCGACGGTGTGCCAATGAGCTATGTTTCTCACCAAAGGTGCCCAACGGGCTATTTTTCCCATCAAAGTTGCTTACCGATTGTGCCAACGGGCTATTTTGCCCCCCAAAGGTGTGCCAACGTGCTCTTTTACCTACCAAAGATGTGCCAACGAGTTGTTTTTCCCACCAAAGATGCCTTGCGACTATGACAAAGGGCTTTATTGCTCACTAGAGGTTTGCAAACGGGTTGTTTTGCCTCCCGAAGGTGTGGCAAGGGTTATTTTTCCCGTTGAAGGTGCCTAACTGACTGTTTTTACCACCTAAGGTGCCTAGTGTCCATGCCAACGGGCTATTTTCCCAACCGAATGTCTGCCACAGACTGTTTTTCTCACTGAAGGTGCCTAGCGACCATGCCAACGGGTTGTTTTGCTCACTGAAGATGTGCCAACGGGCTGTTTTGCCTATCGATGATGTACCAATCGGCTGTTTTACTAACCAAAGGCGCATCAATGGGTTGTTGTTCCCACCTAAGGTGCCTAGCGACCATGCCATAGGGTTATTTTGGCCGTCAAATGTGTATCAACGGGCTGTTTTTCCCAACAAAGATGCCCCATGTACTGTTTTTCCCACTAAAGGCACCTCGCGACCTTGCCAACGAGTTGTTTTGCTAATAAAAGAAGTACCAGCGGGTTGTGTTTCTCACTAAAGGCACCTAATGGGCTATTTTACCCATCGAAGGTGCCTAGTGACCATGCCAACAAGTTGTTTTACCTCCCGAAAGTGCGGCAAGGGCTGTTTTTCCTGTCAAAGGTGCCTAACCGACTATTTTTGTCACACAAGGTGCTTAATGACTGTGCCAATAGGCTATTCTTCCCACCACTGACTGTTTTCCCACCGAGGGTGCCTAGTGACCATACCAATGGTTTGTTTTGCCCACTAAAGGTGTGCTAATGGGATATTTTACCTATTAAAGGTGTGTCAATCGAGTGTTTTGCTAACCAAATGTGTGCCAATGGGCTATTGTTCCCACCTAAGGTGCCTGGTGACTATGCCAATAGGCTATTTTGGCCACTGAATGTGTGCCAACAGGCTATTTTTCCCAACAAAGATATCATATGGATTGTTTTTCTCATTGAAGGCAGCTAGCGACTTTACCAATGGGCTATTTTACCCACCAATGGTATGCCAATAGGTTATGTTTCCCACTGAAGGTGTGCCAGTAGGCTATTTTTGTCACTGAAGGTGTGCCAATGTGCCGTTTTTCTTACTTAAGTTGCCTAATGACCATGCCAATGGGCTATTTTTCCATCGATGATGCCTATCAACTGTCTCAATGTATTATTTTTCCCACCGAATGTCTACCACAGACTGTTTTTACCACCGAAGGTGCCTAACAATCATGCCAATGAGTTGTTTTACCTATCGAAGGTGCCCCATGGACTATTTTTTAAATCAAAGGAAGCTAACGACTTTGCCAACGGGTCATTTTGCCCCCAGAAGGTGTTCCAACGGGTTATTTTGCTTGCCAAGGGCATGTCAATGGTCTATTTTCCCATTGTATGTGCCCAACGGACTGTTTTTCCCTTACTGTGGTTAGCGACCATGCCAACGGGCTATTTTGGTCCCCAAATGGGCATCAATGGGCTATTTTTCTCACCGAAATAACCTAATGACTTTGCCAACAGGCTATTTTGCCCTCTGAAGTTATGCCAACGAGCTATTTTTCCTAGCAAAGGTGCCTGACTAACATGCTAGCGGGTTATTTGTCCCACTGAAGGTGCCTATAGATCATGCCAATAGGCTATGTTTCTCACTCAATGTGCCCAACGGGCTATATTGCCCACTGAAGGTGCTTAGTGACCATACGAACGAGCTGTTTTGCCTACTGAAGCTGTGCCAATGTGATGTTTTTCTCAATGTGCTGTTTTTCCCACCAAAGATGCCTAACAATTGTACAAACGTGCCAACGTGCTACTTTTCCCAACAAAGGTGTGCCAAGGGGCTGTTTTTCCACCATAGGATTGCCAACGTGCTATTTTTCCCACTAAAGGTGTTCTAACGGGCTATTTTTCCCATCGAAGGTGCCTAGCGACCATGTCAATAGGCTGTTTTGCCCATCAAAAATATGCCAATGTGCTAACTTTCTCGTCGAACAAGCCCAATAGGCTATCTTTCACACCAAAGGTGCCTAGCGACCATGCCAATGGGCTGTTTTTCCCATCAAGGGTCTGACAATAGGATGGATTTCATATCGAAGATGCTAAACAAGCAGTTTTTTGGACTGAAGGTATTTAGTGATCATGCCAACAGGCTATTTTGCAAACTGAAGGTGTGCCAACGGGCTACTTTGCCAACCAAAGGTGTGCCAATGGGTTTCTTTTCCTACCAAAGATGTGCCAATGGGTTCCTTTGCAAACTGAAGATGTGCCATCAGGCTATTTTGCCTATTGAAGTTGTGCCAACGAGCTGGTTTCTTGCTAAAGGTGCCCAACATACTATTTTTCCCACCTTAAATGCCTCGCAACCATTCCAACGGGTTGTTTTGGCCATCAAAAATGTATCAATAGGCTATTTTTCCCACCGAAGGTGCCCAACTGATAGTTTTTCCCTTCGAAAGCACCTAGCGATGTTGCCATCGGGCTATTTTGCTCACCCAAGGTGTGCCAACGGGTTGTTTTGCCTGCCATGGGTGTGTTAAAGGTCTATTTTTCCACCGTATGTGCCCAACGGACTGTTTTTGCCCCCTATTGTGCTTAGCAACCTTGCCAACGTGCTATTTTCGTCCCCAAATAGGCACCAATGGGCTGTTTTTCTCACTGAAAGCACCTAGCGACTTTGCCAACAGTCTGTTTTGCCCAATAAAGTTTTGTCAACGTTCTGTTTTTCTCAGCAAAGGCGCCTGGATACCGTTCCAACTAGCTATTTGTCCAACTGAAGGTGCCGATAGATTGTGCCAACGGGCTATGTTCCCGCTCATGGTGCCCAACGGGCTATTTTCCTACCAAAGGTGCCTAACAACTGTACGAATGAGCTGTTTTGCCCACCAAAGCTATGCCAAATGGTTGTTTTTCTTCTTTAAGGTGTGCCAATGGGCTATTTTTTCCACCAAAGGTAGCCAACTAACTATTTTTTCCCACCTAAAGTGCCTAGCAACCATGACAATGGACTATTTTCCCATCAAATGTCTGCCATGACATGTTTTTCCCACCGAATGTGCCTAACGACTATGCCAATGGGTTATTTTACCCACCAAAGGTGTGCCAAATGGTTGTTTTATAGATCAAAGGCTTGCCAACAGGTTGTTTTGTCTGCCAAGGTTTGCCAATGAGCTGTTTTACCTACTGAAGGTGCATAGCGACCATGCAAATGGGCTAATTTGGCTATTGAATGTGTGCTAACAGGCTATTTTTCCTACCGAAGGTGCCCAATAGACTATATTTCCCACTGATGGTGCCTAGTGACCATTCCAACTGGCTGTTTTACCAACCGAAGGTGTGCCAACGGGCTGTGTTTCCCATCGAGGGTGCCCAACGACCTGTTTCTCACACCGAAGGTGCTTATTGATCATGCCAACGCGCTGTTTATCCTACCGAAGTTGTGCTAATGGGTTGTTTTTCACACTAATGGTCCAACATGCCAACGTGCTATTTTTTTCCCATTAAAGGTGTGCCAATGGGCAGTTTTACCCACCAAAGGTGCCTAGCGACCACGCTATTGTGCTATTTTGCATACTGAAGGTGCCTATCGATCATGCCAACGTGTTGTTTTTACCATCGAAGATGTGCCAATGGGTTATTTTTCCCACCAAAGGTGCCTAAGGATCGTGTCAAGGAGTTGTTTTGCCCATTGAAGGTCTACCAACAAGCTATTTTTGCCACCAAAGGTGCCCAACGGGCTATTTTCCCATCATAGCTACTTAGCGATCGTTCCAACGGGCTATTTTGTGCACCGAAGATGTGCCAACGGGCTGTTCTACCCCCTAAAGGTGTGCCAACGTGCTCTTTTTCCTGCCAAAGATGTGTCAACGAGTTGTTTTTCTCATCAAAGATTCCTTGGGACTATGACAACGGGCTTTACTGCCCACCAGAGGTGTGTCAACGGGTTGTTTTGCCTCTCGAAGGTGTGGCAAGGGTCATTTTTCTCATAAAAGGTTCCTAACTGACTATTTTTGCCACCTAAGGTACCCAGTGTCTATGCTAGCATGTTGTTTTTCCCACCGATTGTCTACCACAGACTGTTTTTCCCACTGAAAGTGCCTAGTGACTATGCCAACGGGCTGTTTTGCCCACTAAAGGTGTAACACCCCACTCCCGCCGAACCCGAACCCGATATCGATCGTGATACCCGAATCCGTGCCCCGCGAGGGTGGCGT
>JAOTAY010029383.1:0-26008 GCA_025629805.1 Erythroxylum baracoense | reverse complement strand
TTTTATATAAATATTTTTGTATAATTTATGGGTAATTTCATCTTACATTTTACTATAAATGATTATGTTATAATTTAAAATTTATGAATTTTTAAAAATACAACTACAATTTTTTTAAATTGTCTTAAAAAATTTTTGAAATATATTAAATGTCCAGGCCGACTCAGGACCGACGGGCGGCCCGTGGCCCGGGCGGGTCGGGCCATGGGCAGACTAGTCTCGGCCCGCCACAGCCCACGGATCATTCCAGGCCCACTTGGGTTGTGGTTTAGGCCTGCCCGAATACTTTTTTCAATGGGCTGGGCTGGGCCATCGCTCGCCCAGGCCTGGCCTGGCCCATTGACATCCCTATTTATAGCTGAACCATGGATTAAACTACTACCCTTTTAAGCTCATTGAACTCCAGCCGTTGCTACACCTTCAAGAGGAAAAGAAACACCTAGCCACACGTTGCACTCAGAAGTTTCACAACTGGGAACGAATCTGAGTCAACCATGGTGGAGGTTTGACAGTAGAAAAAAATGGAAGAAATTAGGGTTAGATGAGAGAAAGATGAGAGAGGATTGATGGATGCTGCTCTCCTTGAGTCCCTGTGTCACTTATCCAAAAATAGGGCTTCTAAATCGGTATTCGGGTCGGTTTGCACGAATGGGTAAGTGAAATTTTAAAAAATGGTTCAGGTCTGGGTAGTTGATTCGAAGGTTTCGCCGCGGCAAAGGAATGAATTTGCTGTGGGTAATTTTTCCCGAGAGGTCTTCTTTCTTGATCTTGTGACTTGCAATTTCTTGGTCTTTACTCTTGGCTCTACTTCTTGAGTCTCCTGCAATGAAAAGCAATAGTTTGCAATATCAATTGTCCTAGAAACCAAGTGAGTGTAATTACTAGCTAATTATGACAATTTTACCCATAAACTACATTAATTCAAAACAAGCACTCTTAAGCTAAATTAAGCACAATATCCAACAAAAAGGGCCAAAAAGTATAACAAAAATGATGAAAATATCACTAAATAATATAGAAAACTTAGGTTCAATCACATATCTTCACCACTTATATATATATAAACTAGAAACAAAAATCAAAAGGTCTTTATCAGGTTGTAATAATGCTTAGGTAAGGTATGATTGAGATAATAAAAAGTGTTAATTTAAAGGAAAATTACAAAAGAAACATTACAAGAAAATTGATCAAAACAACACATAGGTCCATTCATTATAAAACCAATGGTACTATTTATTTTTCTTCTTTTCTTTTCTATGCTCATTTTTCATTTTTTTAATCAAAACAATTTTGAGCATTCATCTTGTACCACTATTAAAGAAAAAATTAAACCCTTCAAAATTTCAAGTTTCAAACAACCAAATAATGTAAATAACATTCGGAGTTCAAAACATTAAAAAGGATTCAAAGAAAAATAGCATAAAGGTTAATAAATTAGGTTTAATCAATGAAAAAGGCTAAGGCTTAACTTGGTTATTCATAACGGATAAATTCAGATAAGGTAATTATCAAAGAAATGGGCTTAAACAAACCATGATCTCAATATTTATAATAAAACAAGTTCTAGAATTATCCCACTACACATGATAACACACATGAAAGAACAAAAGGAGCTTAAAATTTTTCAAATTTTGCTCTTAGGCTCAAAAGCTCACGCAAAAGATGATTTATGTGTGTAAATAGTATGTAATTTCATTCAACTTAATTATCTCAATGATTATTAAAATATGACTTATAAAAGCAATTTTATTCTAACTATCATCTGTTTGCATACTAATTCAAATAAATATTCCATAATGAAATACAATAATTATGGACAAATTTCAATTAAGTCAAGATATCAATTTATAAAATTTAATAACTAAGATTATAATAAGGTTTAAAAAATCATTAAAATCGTTAACCCCTTCCCAAAACTTAAAGTTGTACATTATCCTCATTGTACACAATAGAATAAGTGAGAAAGAGTTGGTACTTTCCTGAGTAAGATGATTTTCTAATTTTAAGGCTATCCATCCAATACGAGACTAACATCCTTAAAAAATAGAAAGAAAAGTTGATAAAATAATAAAATAAAATAAAAGTAAATAATAATATGAAATATGAAAATAAAAATAAAAACAATGCGACATTTAAAATAAGGGTATCTTAATTCATGGATTCGCCCCCATGCAGAACTTGTTTAATGTCGTTAGCTCAACATATCCTATGCATTTACTTATCATCTTGAATCTATAATGAGTGGCTTGCTTTGACCTGTTTCTCTACATGGGGGTTTCATAACCTATAAGTAAACAACCTATTGCAAGATAATCATAAGGATATAATTGATTAGATTAATAACAGCTATGGATTCCATTAATGCCTTTTTCAATGGCAAACTGTTAAAAACATAGTGAATAACAAAACTCCCTAAATTGTCTATCAATGCAAGTAGTTTATCATGGAGGAACTGGGAACCTCTGTACTTAAGGTAGCTACCAATGATACATCAGTAATTTCCTTATTGGGTTCCTTCACCAATTTTTCCTCAACCACCTTTCTCCATTCTTCTTTTTCTTCTTCTTAGATAAAAGTTTATGTCTCATCTTCTTTGATTGCCTCTTTTTACTTCTCTACTTCCTCTTTTTGGATAGAGCTTCTTTTTCTTCTTCGTCTTCATCTCCTTCTAGAAGCTCGTTTCCACTCCTAAGGGTGATTGTCACTCCAAGTTCTATAGGATCTGTTTCAGTAGGACTAGGCAAACTCCCCTGCATCTCATCAGATATTATCTTCGCCATTTGATCGATCCAATTCACCATATTTTGTATACTAGCCTCTATTTCCTAAATCCTCATATTTGATTCTTGAATAAAATTAAACATCATATCTTTCTAAACAACTATTACCTCCTTGCTTTCTTAAAATGCATCCTCATTCATAAAATATACTATCATCTTTTCTTCACTTTAAAAGGTTAGGGAGCCCAGATAGTATGAGGTATTATGCTCATCATATCCAGGTGAAGAAAATCTCTCCTTGACTTCACATTAGCTCGCTACATGCTTGGCAAGGGATTATAGTAGTTTATCTTTAATCCCTTCGTATTGCTGCTCCTATTGTACATATTTAGTTAAAGCATAGTCATTCCATCCATATGCATAAGGTTTGTTCCACTTTGATTATCCATATTCTTGTATGATGCACCTGGAAGTTGGTTATATATGCTTGGTTGCTCCCACATATAGGTTATGTCCGACATTCATGATTGTAATTATTACTCCTAAAAATGTCACAACATCGCATAGACATTGGTTGAGCTTTTGAAAATATGTAAGGAAATGACTCTTTCCAATATGGTGATGTTACATGTTACGAAGACACATCGTAGCTCCCATAAGAGTACTATCTGCTCCATCCTTCCATTGTGAATTGTGACCATGATGTTAGATCTTAATATCTTAACAATAGGTCATAAAGTCATAGTCAAGTTAGAGAAGTTCAAAAGATAATTAAATGAATAAGCCAAAAATACAACAAGATGCAATAAAACAAAAATAAAAAATAATGGCTAAAGTAATAACATCCAAGTGTTCCTGATATCATTTTCCTTAGTAACGATGCCAAAAACTTGATTAACTGATTTTAAAGTTCACAACTACACAGTAGTTGTAGCTAGCATAGGCAAGTATAGGTCAATCCCATGAAGACAATGATTATCAGTAATTACCTTTGTTCTATTATCTAGCCTGTAAATTGGTTTGTTTTTAATATATAAAATAAAACTTAAACAATTAAAATAATCAAGAAATAATAATGATTCATAAGACAAAGGAAAGTTTTTAAAAAAAATCAAGAATTAGTATCTAGGTAATGAGTCCCCCTAAAACCATCAGATAACGAAGCTTTTATTATGCAATTATTTTATTCACTATTAGACCGTGGAAATTCCTATCTTATGCTAATAGCTCTCTCAAGACTATTAACAATTAATCTATAGGTTTATTAATCAAAATTATTCGAGTTAAAGTTTCTAGGATTACATCAATTTGTTAATTTCGCTATTAGGTTTAACCATAAACTAGAGGATTTATGTCAACCTATCTCTAGGTTTGCAATCAACTCCTTTCAATTATGGTAGATATGTTTATATACCAGATTTCTTAATCTCTATGCTGTGAAATCATATTATGTACTAATATTTTGAATATATCAGAACATATACAAAACACATAATTGAATTATAATAGATCAATCAAAACAATTGCATTAAATAAAAGAATCAGTACATATTGTAACAAAAACCAGGGTTCATCACACCCAGACACTAAAAGATGTTTAGTTGCACATAATAGAAAATGAAATCAAATATAAACTGGAATAAAAATGAATAGAAAACAAAGAGTTTATAATTCTAAATCTTCTTTCTATTTTATCGAATGTTTTTGCAAGTTTGAGGTTTGATGTTGTAATCTATTGGATCTTTTGATGATTTCTTTAGGTTCTCCACATCTCTAGATCAATATCGTCTCTTTTGAATGTTCTTCATATTTAGAATTGTCTCAGAATGTTTGCTCCCCTCAATCGGCCTTTGCTTATGTCTTTTTATATTAAATTTTAGGGTTCTAAGAGATACTTGATTTGATACATGGGTGTGTACTAAACTATGAATATTTTAAAATCTTCAGAATTTGTGATATTACATAGGTTGAGGGACTTACATGGATATAAACATGGTCGTGTTTCTTTATTTTGCTTCAAAATTTCATGTCATCTTTTCATTAGAATTCTTATCCTTTTGGTCTATGAAGGCAATTATTACATATAAATGCACTTGGAGCAAATTAAGTACCAAATATATAATAAAATTACAAAATATCAAGCAAAATACATCAAATATGGGTGTATAAATATAGTCAAGTATGCATCTATCAACCATAAAATGATGTTTTTCATAGTTCAATACCAAATTTCTTTAAATGCATATTTTAAGAGCCTTTGATAAATGTTTTAAGAAAACATTAAATATATCTCCATAAAAAGTGAAATCATCCATGAATACTTCAATGTATTGTCAATATAATCAGAAAACGTACACATTATGCATTTTTGAAATGTAGCTAGAGCATTGCAAAGAATAAAGGGAATGAAATCATATACTCTGAAAAGGCAAGTAAAGGTAATATTTTCTTGATATTCTTAAATAATTTCTATTTGGTAGTACCTTGAAAATCCATCTAAAAAGTAAAAGGATGATTTACCAGTAAATCTTTCTATTATTTGATCTACAAAGGGTAATGGGAAATGGTCCTTTGTAGTAGCCAAGTTAAGTTTCCAAAAATCTACACACATTTGCCATCCATTCTACACCTTCATTGGCATCAACTATATATATATATATATATATATATATGTATGTTTCTAGTTTTCTTTAACACAACACAAATTGGGCTCAACCACTCACTATCTGGGATCAAATAAATTATACTTGCATCTAAAAGCTTTATCATTTCTTTCATTACCATGTCCTTCATTGTTGAATTAAGTCTCCAATGTGATTCCCTTTTTTTCCTAGCATTTCTTCTAAAAGAATCCTATGCATGAAAATTATTGGACTTATTCATTATATCAGCTAAGGTCTAAATAATTATGGTTCTATACTTATTTATAAATTAGACTAGCCTTTCTTCTTGATCTTAAGTCAACCAATTTTTAGATAACTACAGGTAATGACAACCCTTACCCAAATTGATATATTTTAGGTGATTTAGTAAGGCTTTTAATTCTATCTTTGGAGCTTACATAATAGAAAGAAACATTTTCTTGTGATTTATAGTAGTTTTAACATTTAAAGTTTTTTAATATATTAGCATTTCTGATAATGATTCTACAATTCATCAACTTGCTCATTTACTATCAATTTAACATTAAAATCCAACTTATTTCCAACACTTTCTTCTTCAAAAATATCTTGCACAATTGAATCCACAACATCCATATGATAAACAAACTGAAAACATTAGGTTACTTCATTGCTTTGAAAATTTTAAATTTTACTTTTTCTCCATCAAACTTAATGGAAATAGTACCCTCATCCATATTCATATTTTGTTTTAGCTATCTTTATGAACAACCTTCTTAATAAAATTGAAATTGAATGTTCTACACTCTTTTCATACATTTTCAAGATGTAAAAGTCCACTAGAAATACTAATTCATTAACCTGAACCAAGAAATCCTTGATAACACTAACAGAATGCATATAAGAATGATCAAATAGTTAAATAATTAGTTTCTTGCAAAGAATTTAAATTTAAAACTTAGTAAATTGAGTATAGCATGAGATTAATCGATGCACTTAAGTTTAGCCTAACACGTTCAATTTTCTTATCACTAATGACGTAAGTAACTGTAAACATACTTTGATCTTTACATTTTCCTGATAATTTCCTATTTATAATAGCTTATATGTTTGTACCCAAATTTATTCTCTCCTTATCCTTTAGCTTCCTTTTATTTGTGCATATTTCTTTCAATAACTTTGTATACTTTAGAATTTTAATGATAGCTTTTAGAATTGGTATATTGATTTATACATTTTTTAGGGTCTCTATGATATCTCTCTCATATCCCTCTTTTTTTTATTCGGCTAACTTGCAAGGGAAATGAGGTATACATGTATTAGATGGTATAAACAAAGATTAGTGAGCTTTTACCTTTTTACATCTTGAGCTGGATATTCATCTTTCTTCTCTCCTTCTTCATATGTTTCTACCTTCATTGGTAAAGAAGAGCTATATTGGATTTCCTTCCCACTTCTTAATGTTATTATACTTAATTCTCTTCATGATTCACTACTGTTTGTGAAAGTATTTTTCTTGATGCTTGCGCTTTCAATTTACTAATAGAGATGGCTAATTGAATATTTTGATTTCTTAAATTATGAATGCTTGCTCTTATTGCCTATTGAAATTTTTTGGTATTAGTAGTAAGTGCCTTAATAATTTCAAAGACATACATGTATTTGAAAGTTGAAATTGAGCATGTGTAGGTGTTTAAAGTTGTTTATTGAAATTTTAAGGTTAGTATCTTTGTTGGCTCCTTGATTTATATAACTAAATTTTGGGTAATCCTTTTAACCCATATTATAATGATTTGAATAAGGTTCATGTTTTAGTTGAGGTTGCCAAGAAACTCCCCTGTTGTATTATCTTCTTGAATGGAGCCTTATTGTAATATAAGGTGTATATATATGTAGGATGCCTAGAGAATGAGCATATTCTTCACACTTGTGTTGATTACAATTAAAATATAACCATTTAAGGAACTAGAGTAGTTAAATCTAAAATTCCATCCTTCAGGTTAGTAGTAATTACCTCATTCATATGTTTAACAACTACCTCCATCTTTATTCCCTACATTTAAGAATTGTCATCTATGTTTGAAATTATTTACTTGGACACTTTTGGTGCTTAATTTAATAAAGCTCCTCCACTAGTTGCATCTACCATACTTTTATTCGCGGGTAGTAATTTTTCACAAAAGTATTGAATCAAAATTTATACAGGAATTTGGTAGTGTGGACAACTAACATATAATTCTTTAAACTACTCCCAACATTTGTACAATGTTTCTCTAGTGGATTATCTTATCCCATATATCTCCTTTATAATATTGGCTACTCATTACGCAAGAAAAACTTCTCTTAGAAAAATCATTTCATTTCATTCCATGTTGTTAATAAGCCAGAGGGAAGAAAAAAAAGAAAATCCTTTGCCTTATCTTTAATGAGAATGGAAAGGCTTTAAAATTAGTTTATTCTTTTATCACTCCATATGGCCTTATTCAAGAACAAACAATGTGAAATTTTTTAAACTGTTTATGTCGATCTTCACTTGCAAGAACATAAAAAATAAGGAGTAAGTTAATCAAACTATATTTCAGTTTGGAATCTGCCTAAATATCTGGAAATCTTATGCACAAGGGCTACCAATTCAAATTTAGTATAGCTAACTTCATCAATGTTTTAGTGTTATTATTTTCCTTCTTTACTTCACCTTCTTGGAAATTAAAATCTTTGCCAATTATTAAATCTATCTTAGCTTTCACCTTTGAAGGTGAATGATTTTTTCCTTGCTTAGTCCTTTTCCTTAAACAACACACTATCTTATCAATCTCTGGATTATATTGTGATTTACCTATCTAAGAAGAATGAGCCATACAAGATAACAGATTAGTATTAAATTGTATAAAAAAGAAAAGAAAGTAAGAAACTAAAATAATTCCCTAGTAATAACATCAAAATTTTGAACAGGTTGTAGAAGCCCTCAAATTTAATATTGGCTTTGCTATGATAAATTCAATTTTATTTAACTCTAGTTCAAGGTAAAGATCTCATGTAAGTGTAACTTTAATCATTGGTCTAAAAAGAATAAAGTTTCATAATTCAAGTTATTAGTCTGAAACTTATTAGAATAGTCATAATAAGTCTTGACTATTCCTAAATTAATTTATCAAACCTAGTGTTCAAATCAAAACTTACTATTGGTTGATTGGGTATAATAACATTTCATATCAATTGAATAATTGATATAGCTATCTGTAAAATTACATAATTGATATAGCTACAATTATTCAATTTAGTTTTCTTATTTCTCAGAAGTTAAATATGCAAATACATAAATAACCTATTTACTACTTGTACCAATCATTCATTACAATTATGTATCATTGAATATTCGGATAGAAATATAATAATAAATGTTAATTAATTTATCAAATTAATCAATATTAATTACTATTGAAATAGAATAATGGGAAATAAGAAATACTTGAATTAAGATAAAATCTAAGTTTAGAACAAAACCTTTCAAATTTATACTAGAGTTTTGATTATCTTTGAATTAAAAAATTCATATTTGGCCACACATATAGCTCCACACCAAAGATAAATGGAAGAAGAAAAGAAAATAAAAGAAGATAAAAGAAAATTATGAAGAGTGTGGGTAACATGTTCTTTTTCCTCTCTTACCTAAAAACTAATTTCCTTCAATATTCTAAAGATAAATCTTTTAAAACAAATCAAAATTCCTATATAATAGGGATGGGAATAAGTCTTCTAATTGAATTAAACTTCTTGTAGTAAATATGGCTTTAAGCGTGATCTCACCTTATCCACTTTAGCAATCTATCTTGTTTAACTTTAACTTCCAAAATTCGTGGCTTTAACAAATGTTGCTTCAATTTGATGTTAAGCCAAATTTGATCAAATATCCATTTGTGACCTCCTGAAATAAAATAAATATTAATTTTTCCAATTAAGCACTAAAAATCAACTTAAAACAAAAGAGATCAATCTAATTTATATATCACAATCACATCTTATTAGTATTTTCGATTCTTTTCATTTTTCCATATAAATTTTCTAATATTATATTTTATTAATATTACAAGGACCTATAAGTAGAGAATGACTAGGTAGGGGGATATGGGATCCCCTTGTCTTAGGCCCCTCTTAATCTTGAATACCTATATTGATTCTTTATTGAAAATAATTTAGAAGTAGATTGAAGTGACATATAACATAATCCATTACATAAATTGTTAGGAAATCTAAAGGAATCAAATACATTATTTAAAAACTCCCAACTGACAAAATCATATGCCTTATTTAAATCAATCTTAATTTTACATTTTTTGGGGCATTCCTCTTGGTATAGGCTTTTGATAGAGCAATATAGTATCCCTTATTTGTCTCCTTTCCATAAATCCATACTAGGTTGATGAATAATGTTTTTCAATACCTTTCTTAATCTTTTAGTTAGAACTTTAGCTATGATCTTATAGATAAAATTACAACAAACTATTATTCTAAATTCACTAAGAGAGTTGGGTTTGTGTACATTTTGGATAAGGCATAAAAAGGTCTTATTGATTTTAACTAGAATCTTCCCCTGTTTCAAACACATTCTATATTGCTTCTATCATATGGCATCTAATTTGAGGCCACGCCTTTTAGAAAAATACACCGTTTAGCCTATCGGGGCTAGGGGCTAGGGGTTAGGGGCTTTCTTAAGATTCATCTCTTTCACTACTTTTAGGGATAACAAGGCTATTATTTCCTTAAATTATTTAATGTTTATTAATGAAATGTCTTAATGTTTAGGGAGAGGAATTGCCTAACAAAGTGGTACCAAGAAAACTTTTGAAGAATTTGAGGGCATTTTTTGAGTTCTTATTCACTAGAAATTAAGTTGCCCTTAGTATTAATCAAGGAGCAAATCCTATTGTGATTATTCCTTAGTAAGATGGTTTTATGGAAATATTTGGTATTTTTATTCCCCTCATAGAGCCAATTTATCCTAGAACTTTATTTCAGGATGGATCGGTGATTCCTCTTGGCAATTAAGTAAGAGCCTAATGCCTCTTTTCCTTACTTAACTAGTATTATTCATCAAGATGCTCGTAAACTTCCTCTTAAACTCTCTTAGTCTAAATTCACTAAGAGAGTTGGGTTTGTGTACATTTTGGATAAGGCATAAAAAGGTCTTATTGATTCCCTACTTTTCACTACTTAGTTTTGTCTCTAACATACCAATAATGCTAGGCTTATTTTCTAAAATGAACCCTCTAAAGTATTTTTATTTATTGGGCAATTTATACCTCTAATGTTCCATAACATTATAGTCACTTAGGGGTGAATTTCTTATCATCATTGGTTTTACTTTTTCTCCCTAATTTCCTCTTAGTATCCAACTTAAATCCTTTACCATTAGGCTCTTTTGTTTTTAGAATTTCTCTTTTTGAAATGCTATGATCACTATGCAACTGGTTCATAACTACTCCTTTACCATTCTCTTCCTTATGCATCATTGGTTTAGCCTCTTAAATCTAACTCAGTTCGCCTCCAATTATCTAACTTGATTGGCCTATCTAGTTAGTCTTTAAGTTATTAAAATAATTTAGTTCATTTGTAGATTTATGAACCAGAACGTTCTTGGCTTGGAGAACTTCATATTCAATAGTCTCACCATTCTGATCTTTAGTCTCATCTAAACCCATTACTTTTCTTGAATTTTCAATGTAGTTTTCCATTGATACGTAACTCTTATGAAGTCTTTAATAAGTGTGTCCACTTCACTAAGCCTTGAAAAAGGTAGACGATTAGGAAATTCATTATCTAGATCAACTTTAAAATATATTCTTGCGTGACCATTTCTCTTCTTAGTGGCAATCATCTCATCTATACGTATTGCTTTTCCTTCAAAACTAGTTAGCATACTCAACTCTTTGGTGGACCAATACTCTAAAGAGACACCATGTAAATTAATCTATAAAGGAAAACTTTCATTTTTGTTATGATCAAAGCTAATACCTGACTTACAGGGAATAATATGATACTTTGAATATGTTATGGTCCAAATTTAAGGATTTCATTGCATTAGCATATAAATCAAACTTGAACAAATTTTACTCGGCCCTGTGCTTTCTATAGCTTGAACGTGCATCTATGCACTGCAGGAAATGTTCGTCTCCTACTCAAAAAGAATCCAACCAGAGTTGTAGCCTATATGATGGTTCCATTTTTAAAAGTGTCCAAGTCATGAGCTACAATGAACATACATTCCATACATGTAAGAGGTTGAACTGAAGTGAAATTTCAGAGTTTATAACCACCACTTCCCTCTAGCTTAATTAGGGGTTAACTGTAACCTCTTATGTACTAATCAATAATGAGGGGTCCGAAGGTAGGGGAGGAGTTAGAGTATGGAGCTAATTAGTTAGTGGCAGGAAGGTAACAAGACTTAGTTAGGTACGGAATAAGTTTTTAGACATGCTAGAAATTGGTATGTTTCAGAAGTGGCAGAGGGAAGAGTTTAATGGAAATTTCTACTAATAGAAACAATAGGGATTGGGAATAAGTTGAAAGATAATAATACCCTTAGAGGAGTTTCTTGCAAGCGTGGTTTGGTTCCTAACATAATCACCAACTGGTAAGAGGACTGAGAGTACAAAAGAATGGAGAGCGAAGGTTGAACTGTCTAAGAGGCTAAGGATAAATGACGAGGGGTTAAAAGTAAGGTTTGATATAATAGAGGTGGTATTGATAGTTTTATGTTATGGATAGTAAGGTCCAGAATGGGGGATGATATTGAGGTAACAGAGGGCTTTAGAAAAAAAAAGAGAGGTAGAGAATAAAAAAGAGAAGAGGGAGAAGGGTAGCTCATCCATAAGTGGAGACTTTGCCATAAGAGACTCAAAGACACCATTAGGAATCACCAATGTTACTTTAGTAGGTAAAGATATTATTACAAAGGCATATGCTAAAAATCCTCAACTAGGTTATATCATACTCTAATCAGTATGTTCCCTACAGGTTTAGCCAATAATATTGTTACAATATCAATATTATAAATATCATCTAAATTTGGTTTAGGCCTCTAGTTCCCCCACTGGTAATTATTCATAACTATATTTTCAACTATCTCTTGTAAATTTTTAGGAGTTTTTCTAATCAAAGAAACATTAATCAAATTCTTATAGTAGTAACTCAATCTACAATGAAATATTTGCAATTGTAGTCTAAAATAAAGTTTATCTTGTAAACAAGTCCTTCCATCTCTTTAAAGTTTCAGAAAATGTCTCACTCTATAATTATTGAAATGAGAAGATGTCATTCTTAAGTTTGGTTATTTATGCTAGAAGAAAATACTTAGCTAAAAAAGTTTTAACAAGACCATTCTAAGTGATGATATATTTAAGAGCCAAGAATTTTAACTAAGATTTCGTTTTTCCCTCATTATAAATTGGAATAAAATTAATTAAATTCCATCCTCTGCAACTCCACTAATCTATTAAAAATATTTAAAGTCGGCAATGTGCATGTTTAGATCCTCATTTGATAAGTTATAACTACACAAGTTATTGAACCATCTGAATTATATTAGCCTTGATCTCAAAATTGTTAGCCTCCAACATTAGTCTAACAATACTAGATTCTTTCTTTGTAAATGACAGTCTAATATAATCGCTTATAGTACTTTATCCTCCTTATCATACAATTATGTATAGTAGCTAAATCTTTAGAACTTCTAGTTGCTTTTAAACTTTTAAGTTTCTCCTCTTTAAATTCTAAAGTGATGTCCTTCCAATTTTTGGATCTGGCTTAAGTAGTACTCCAAGACTACCAGTAGTCACAAAGTAAAAATAAATAAATCTTAAAATTTAATAACCAAAATTAGACTAAAATAATAAAGTTATAAAATAAATAAATATGAATAAAAAATTCATTATATTTTTAAAAGAAATAAAATCTTCACTAAAATGAGACAAATACATCCAATGTAGTACATAGGGCCAACTTCATATATGGAGATCCAAAAACAACATATTCCATAAACATATTACAACATAAATATTTACACTCTAGAGCCATTGTAATGAAGGGAGGACTTTTGCTTAACACTACCCACTGGAAATGAGGGTGGACATTTAAAGAGGCATATATAATTTCAACAACACTAGATACCTATTATTAATCGTAAAATTGAGATGCCCCCATCAACTCCAAAATAGGGAGTTAAGCTTTCTAACTTCCTCAATTAGATTTCATTCCTAATGATCATCAATTGCCCACGGCCAAATGCTCAGGTTAGAAATATTTAATTCTTAATTGATAATTGATGTATGCATTCCTATTTAATCTATATTACTAGAGAGCTGAGGTATATGAAAACGAGAAGTAGCAAGGAATTACCTACCATAAGAATAAGAGATTCCACTTAATTTTCATGGGAGGGCTTAGTTTGAAGTCGATTCCAAGAGCCATTAGGATCTCCCTTATTTAGTGTATAATTTTTCTTCTAGCATGAGTTTGTTAACCTCTCTTTCAAGGCTATTCAAAGCCTTGTATAGTTTATAAATTTTCTCCCTCCAGCTAGCATAGATATTTGAAATAAAAGTTGCTTTCAATAAGAAACCATCATGTTTAAGCTTATTTGCAATTTTTCATCCCATGTAAGTAGGTGGTGTAATCTCAGTAACTTTGAAACACCTATATTTAGTTCTCAAACTTTAATTAGCTAGTAACCAGCTTGTGTAGGAGGCCTTAGGCATCAGAGATTTCTCTTAAATTAGTTATACAATCTAAATTTAGGAGAGTGAGTGATAGGTTTAGATTATAAGATGTTTTTCTAGGAGTTTGACTGTGTTTTTAAGTGATTCTTAGATGATAAACATGTGTTTAGCACTTAGAATAATGTTCTTGTAATGTTTATATGTGTTTTAATTATTTGACTAGTTTAGAGCAAGAATGTGATCTTAATTTTATGTTTCAAGGGTTGTTTGATGTGTTTGTAATTGAAGGGAAATAAGAAGTTAAAGAAAAGATGAAGAATTTAAAGCATAAAATAATGCATGGCATAATCGTGACAGGTATGACAAACATCATATTCTAGCAAATTTCAGCCTTTTCAGCTCACAATTTTTTTGTACTATTAAGGTTTTGTGACTATTTTTGAAACCAAATTAAGTGTAAAAACCTTATAGAGAACCCTAGATTCCTTAAAAACTATTTAATGATAAGAAAAACATGAAAAATGCAGGAGCCACCTGATTAAAAGAAGATCAAAAGCCTACATCAAATGAGCCTTAGAAATTCACGTTTCCATATCAAGACTCCAACTAGTTTTTCTTTCTTTTCCCTTTATTTCTTTCATTGTCTTAGATATTTGTTTGGATTTTTATTACTTTTAATATGATTATGGGCTTCTAAATCCATATTAGGGATTATTCTTGAATTGTTTTGTTAAACTTTGTTCTTGTTAAATTCAATATATATATAAATGTGATAATTATTATGCATATACTCGGTAATAAATTGAGAGAGTGAATCAAGTCATATGTGTTAAGGTGCATAATGAGAGTTGGTAACTTAATGGACCTGAAATTATTGATTAATTAACAATTGAAGAGAGATCTTAATTTTTGGATTAATTATCCTTAGGATTGCTTCAAATCCAATTAAATAGTTGGGAGTAGTATTATGAATCAAGATGTTACAATTCTATTAGTATCAATTTCAAGTGGAATTACTTGATTCGATCTTAAGAGAGGCTAATAAAATCTTTAGGATATCTTGGATCAAACATAATTAGATAAACAAAAATAAGGGGAGATAAAATAAGGATAGAATAATTCCTAAGTTTCTAGTTTTGATCACATTCTATTATATTGGCAGCTCACTAATTGAATTATTTCATTTTATTAGTTATTTAAATTTTATTAATTTATTTTAATTCAATCAATCTTTTAATACCTTAAACAAAGTTTTGTTCAAGTTTTTAGGTGTTTAATTAGTTCTTGTGGAAACGATACCTTTTGTATTACAAGTTATGATTTGTATAATAGTGGTATTGAAAGTTTTCTATGTAAAAGTTAACAAAAAATTTTAGGTGCTATTGTGGAGGAATGATTTAGCATCTTATACAATTTGAATTCCTTTGATTTAAGGATTTGATAGTTTTCTTGTGTGAGTGTAGGAGCCTAAATAGAATATATATAAATAGCAACTTCAATATGAGCAACTTGCAAATGTTTTTCTTCCAACCCAGTTAAAGCATTAAAACATGGATAGGAATTACTATAACACATATAATCTTAGGTGGCAATACCACCCAAATTATTCATGTATTAACAATACAGACAATAACATAAGGTGAAAGGTCCACCAAGTTTCCAGGAGGATGGGCTTGGATCTTTGGAGTCAAAATTTTTAGGCTAAAAGTTGGAAAAGATAATGGACGTGCTAAACTCTAAGTTTGAGAATTTAATATATGGGTTGGATAAGTTGGAAAGTGAGAGGAGGATTGAAACTAAATTTGATCAATCATAAAGAACCAATCCTCTAATCTTTATAACTCGGAGTTCAAGTTGACTAACCTTCTAATGCATTGTTAACAAGGAATTTGTGAAGTCTTTTAAATGAAACGAAAACACAACAGGCATCCATCTTACATTGTAACATTTGTGGGGTAAACACCATAATTTTCAATGTCAAGAACCAGATTATATATGGAAGAATTCATATTGCTTGTGAAATTGATCTCATAATACACTAATTGAACATACCGATAATTCAGAATGGAGAAACTCTTACACTATTACATTGAATGATTATGATTCATCTAAATATTTAATGGA
The DNA here is from genome assembly GCA_025629805.1 of Erythroxylum baracoense. Taxonomy (NCBI): domain Eukaryota; kingdom Viridiplantae; phylum Streptophyta; class Magnoliopsida; order Malpighiales; family Erythroxylaceae; genus Erythroxylum; species Erythroxylum baracoense. Next base: position 9,829 of record JAOTAY010029383.1, on the reverse strand, counting down.
AGATCTTACCAATGGTAGAGATAGACACTATGTTCCAAGGAAGTGTTTATTCGATCGAAGACATTGAGCCAAATACAACATATTCTTGTTGCCCATTAATGCTTTAGAGTGATAAGGAGACAAAGGTCACATATATGAATGAATTTGTAATCCAATAAGAGAACAAAGAATAGAGGATAGAGATAATTGAGGTAATAAAAGATAAGGAAGTCTCTATTCAAGAAGTAGAAGAAGAAAAGGGGACGAGGGTGACTGTGGAAGAAGAAGAGAAGTTCAACTTCTTACAGAAAAAATTATTGGATTCAATTAAAGATTCAGGGAGTTTCATCATTTCCGATGTTATTGATAGTTTGTCATGGAAATGGGCATTGCTAAACTTGTTTTTCTTAATTTTATCAATTATGTCCTTATTATCTTGCAGTTGATGGCTTATTCACAGGCTACTAAACTACCATATAAAGAAAATGGTTGAAGAAAGCCACTTATTATACACCTAGGTTGAGGGTAAAAGGTAGAGTATGTCAAGCTAGTGACATGAAAGAAACGCTACATAGGAGGCATAGAGTGTCATTAAATTCCATTGCCCACACCATCACCCTCTTAATCACTATAAGTTTTCTTACTCTAATTTTTCTTTCTTGTTATTTATTGTTATTTATGTTGTTTTATTTTCTACATTGAGGACAATGTGTTATTCAAGCGTAGGGATGTATATGCAATTGCATATCAATTGTGTGTGAATTTTGTATTTGTATTATGTTAGTTTTTGATTAGATTGTCATTGTGCAAACATTTTGTTGCATGATGTATGCATTATGTGATTATGTCAATGGAAAGAATTGAATGGAATTTGTTTATCTTTGAACATGGTCATTTAAATTGTAAAGGTATAGTAACTTATGAATTTTGTGCTTTAAGTTCCTTTAGGATGAATATGCATATTAATTAGGATATGACACTTAGTTTTTCAATTTATGACACTTATTTGTATACATTTATAATTACATTCAGTTAAGTTGTTAGCATCATTAGTATCCCTTCATGAGAAAGATTGATTAAGAAGAAATGAGGTAGGTTAAAAAAAGAGAAAGTGTGTTAAATAAAATTCCTATTCTACTAGCGCTTTTTAAGAAAATTAGGTTAAGAATAGAGCTAGTAGCCATTTGAGAGTTGTGATATAGCTGAGTAATATGAGACATTAATGATAAAGTGTTTTTTTGCATCAAAAGGCTATAATGACACTCTAATCAAGCTAAATAAAAACAGTAACCTGGTTAAGTAACTAGGGGATATTCATGATAAGGTGTTTGCCTTCAAGTCAAAAAAATAAGTTATCGTTAAAGAAAATTAAAAAATGATGTTATAATTAATAATATCTACTAACCTTTTACAAATAACAAGAATTTTCATGAAATGATACTTAGTGATAATTTACCTTTTTAATTGATCAATAATAATATATGCATGCTTACAAGTTCTATAGGTGAAAGAATAGGGTGTTAATATTTTTATTGATAAGTAAATTCAAATCAGTGGGCTTAAACATGAAAGGAATAAATTAGTGTGTTAGCACTTTTTAAGTGATTGATGTTTGAGGTTAAGATAATTCCATAAGATTTGATTTCATTGTACCATTACTATAATGTTGCATGATTGTGAAATTATATATTTATTTGTTTTGTTTATTTATGTTTTAAGTTTTTCTTGAGGACAAGCAAAAGTTTAAATGTGGGGATGTTGATAGGTGTAGATTATCATATGTTTTTGTAAGTGTAAGTATGTCTTTAAGTGTATCTTAAATGATTATCAAATGTATAGTTACTTATGAATTTTATGTTTTAAGTGTCCTTAGGATGAATATATATGTTAATTAGGATATCAAACCTATCCTTTCACTTTGTGACTTTTTTGTATACATTTATAATTATAGTCAATTGAATTGATTAGCATTATTAGTACCCTTTTATATGAGTGATCGACTAAAAGGAAATGAGGTAGGCTAAGAAATTTATTTAAAAAGGGGGAAAATGTTAATAGAATTCCTATTCTGCTAACCCTTTTTAAGAAAATTGGGTTAAAACAAAGTTGTTAGCTAGTTGAGAGTTCTGATATAGCTAAGTAACCTGTGGCATTCACCACAAAATGTTTGTCTTCACATTAAAAGGCTAGAATGAAACTCCAATCAAGCTAAATAAATAATATGACCTAGTTGAGTAACTAGGGGACATTCATGATAAGGTATTTGCCTTCACATTAAAACACTAGGTTATAAAAGAAAATGAAAAATGGTGCTACAATAAATGAAACCTACTAATCTTTTACAAATAGCAAGAATTTTCATGAAAGGTTATTTAGTGATAGTTTGCGTTTTTGATTGATCAATAATAATAAATGCATTTTTACAAGTGCCACAGGTGTATAAATAGGGTGTTAATATTTTGATTGATATTTATATTCAAATCAACATACTTAAACATGAAAGGAATAAGTTAATATGTTATCATATTTTGAGTGATTGATATTTGAGGTTAAGTTCATTCCATAAGATTTAATGTCATTGTACCATTATTGTATTGTTGAATGATTATGTGTTTATGTATTTATGTGTTTTGTTTTTTATGTTTTTAGTTTTTCTTGAGGAAAATCAAAGGTTTAAGTGTGGGGATGTTGATAATTGTTAATTATCATTTTTTTAGGTAATTAAGTGTGCTTTTTAAGTGTTTTCGTAGAGGATTATTATATGTATACACTTAAAATTGTGTTATTGTTAGTGTTTGCATGTGTTTTAAGTGTTTGATTAATTTAGAGCAAGAATTTAATCTTAATTTTATGTTTTAAGAGGTTTTTGATGTGTTTGTGATTGAATGAAAACATTAAATTGAAGAAAACATGAACAATTTGAAGCATGGAACAAACTGTGGCAATTTTAGCAGATTTCATCCTTTCTAACTCATGAGTTTTGATATACTTTTGATATTTTAGGGCTTTTTTTGGAACTAAATTAAGTGGAAAAACCCTAAAAGCCTCATGCACTATAAAAGAGCAATAAAAACATGAAAAAATGCAGCAGTAACTAGATCAAAAGAAGATCAAGAGGAGACATTAGGAGAACTTTAGAGAATTCTAGATTTCCAAATCAAGGCTCCAACTAGTTTTCTTTTTTTTCCCTCTATTTCTTTCATTATCTTCAATGTTTATTTCGATTTATAAGATTTTTAACACGATTATGGTTTTCTAAACCCATATTAGGGATTGTTCTTAAATTGTTTTGTTGAACTTTATTCTTGTTGAATCCAATACATTTATGAATGATTGTGATAATTGTTACGTTTATGTTTAGTAAAAATCAAGAGAGTGAAGCAAGTTATATGTGTTAAGTGCACAACAAAAGTTAAAAATTTAATAGACCTATAATTATCAGATTAATTAACAATTGAAGAGAGATCTTACTTGTGAAATTAATTATCCATAGGATTGCTTCAAATATAATTGAATAAGTTAAGACTAGTTTTGCAAGTTGAGATATTAAAACTCTATGATTATCAAATTAAATTAGGGTTAATTGATTAAATCTTGAGAGAGACTAATCAAACCTTTAGGATATCTAGGATCAAGCATAAATTCAATTAACAAGAACAAAGGAGACAAAACAAGGATAAAATAATTCCTAAGTTTCTAGCTTTGATCATATTCATTCTTATTAGCAACCCAATTATGCAATTATTTCGTTTTGTTAGTTATTTCAATTTTATTAATTTATTTCAATTCAAATTAATTTTTAGTTCCTTACAACAAAGTTTTATTCAAGTTTTTAGGTGTCTATTATTCCTCATAAGACTATATCCTTGATACTACAAGATACGATCCATATACTTGTAGTATTAAGAGTTTTATTATTATACAAAACTTGCTCAACAAGTTCTTTTAATTCACAATTAAGATATCTCTTTAATTGTTAATTAATTTGATAATTATAGGTTTATTAAGTTACCAAATCTAGTTGTGCACCTTAACATATATGACTTCATTCACTCTTTTGATTTATTAGTAAGTATAAGCATAACAATTATCACAGACATTTATATAGTATTAAATTTAACAAGAATAAAGTTCAACAAAAAAAAGTCAAGAACAATCCCTAATATGGATTTTAAAACCCATAATCATGTTAAAAACCATAAAATCAAAATAAACATCCAAGAAAATGAAAGAAATAAAGGGAAAAGAAAGAAAAACTAGTTGGAGTTTTGATATGGAAATATGAAATTTCTAGAGCTTCACTTGATGTCTGCTCTTGATCTTCTTTTAATTTGTTTGGTTGATACCTTTTTTCTTGTTTTCTTGTCTTTAAATGGTTCTTAAGGCTTCTATGGCTCTTTCTAGGGGTTTCCCCACTTAATTTGGTTCCAAATATAGTCCCAAAACCTTAAAAGTACAAAAAAATAATGCAAGCTGAAAAAGCTAAAATCTACTGGAATGTGTTATCTGTCATGCCTGTCACAACCGTGCATGGTGCATGATCGTTCCATCATTGTTTCATACTTTGAAGAGTATTTTCTTCAATTTTCTACTTCCCTTTACTCACAAACACATCAAACATCCTTTGAAACATAAAATTAAGATCAGATTCTTGCTCTAAACCAATCAGACAATTAAAACACATACAAACATTAACAGGAACACTTTTCTAAGTCCTAAACACATAATTATCATTTAAAAAATACTTAAAAACTCACTCAAGCAGCTAGGAAAACATCATATAATCTACACTTATCAACATGCCCACACTTAAAACTTTTCTTGTCCTCAAGCAACACTAAAAACACAAACAAACAAAATACATAAATACATAAACGCACAATCATGCAACAATACAATAATGGTACAATGGCATGAAATTCCATGGAATGAACTTAACCTCAATCATCAGTCACTTAAAAATTGCCAACATACTAACTTATTCCTTTCATCTTTAAATGTTTTGATTTGAATATTCATATCAATCAAAATATTAACACCCTATTCATTCACATATAGCACTTATAAGCATGCATTTGTTATTATTGATCAACCAAAAAGGCAAACTATCACTAAAAAACCTTTCATGAAAATTCTTGCTATTTGTAAAAGATTGGTAGGTTTCATTTATTGTAACACCATTTTTTTGTTAATAATAACCTAGTGTTTTAACGAGAAGTCAAGCATCTTGTCATTAATGTCCCCTGGTACTCAACTAGGTCACTTTTTTATTTGGCTTGGTTAGAGTATCATTCTAGCCTTTTGACACAAAGAAAAAAAATTTCGTGAATGCCCCCAATTACTTAGCTTTATCACAGTCTCAACCGGATACTAGCTCTATTCTTAATCCAATTTTCTCAAAAAGGCTTAATGGAATAGGAATTTTATGTATTTATTTCACATTTTCTCATCCTACCTCGTTTCCTTTTAATCAATCATTCTCATGAAAGAGTACTAATAGTGCTAATACATTCAATTGACTATAATTATAAATTTATATGAACAAAAGTCATAAAGTGAACAAATAGGTGTCATATCCTAATTAACATACATATTCATCCCAAAGACACTTAAAACATAGAATTCATAAGGCATTAAATGACCATGTTCAAATCTAAATTAATTCCCTTTAATTCTTGCCATTGATACATTCACACAATTCATACATCATACAACAAAATGTTCATGCAATGCCAACCTAATAAAAAAACTAACATAATAAAAATACAAATTTCATATAATTAATATGTAATTACATATACATTCCCATATTTGAACAACATATTGTCCTCAATGTAAGAAACAAAACAATACAAAGAGAAGTAAAGAACAATAAATAAAAAGTTATATAAAAAATACTTATGATTATCCAGGTGATGATGGTGTGGAAGATGAAATTTGGATACACTCTATGCCATAAAGATCCATCAATTCACTCCCTACAAAATAAACATAAAAAATAAAAATAACAAAGCACCAACAAAATAAAATGAAAATAAAAATAAAACATATCCTAATTCTTGGGTTGCCTCCCAAGAAACACTTCTTTCACATCATTAGCTTGGCGTAAACTGCCTTCTACCCTCAACCTGGGTCTATAATGAGTGGCTTAATTTCACCTATTTCTCCACTTGGTAGTTTAGTAGCCTATAAATAAGCCACCAACTACAAGATAATAAGAAGGACATAACTGATCAAATTAAAAAATCAAGTAAGTTTAGTAATGCCCTTTTCGGTAACAGACTGTCAATAACATAGGGAATGATGAAACTCCCTAAATCGTTAATTGAATCTAATAGTTTGTCCTATAAAAAGGTCAACTACTCTTCTTCTTCCAAAATCACCCTCATTCCCTCTTCTCCTTTCGCTTTTTAAGCAGAGACTTCTATATCTTCTTGGAACTCTATCTCCTCTATCCTACATTCTTCTTTCTCTTTTTGAATGACAATTTCATTCATGTCATTGACCTTTTCCTCCTCGTCACTTTAATGCATTAATGGACTCTAATAGCACTTTATATTTGACTCAGTTTCTTCAGCCAAATAAACACTTTCTTTGAATACACAGTAGCTAGCTTCATTATTTATAAGATCTTCTATTAAAGATTCAAATGAATTATAATTGTTCAATGCAACAATATAAGAGTTACTCCATTCTAAATTACCATTATGCTCATATAATGTATTCTACGACTAGTTTCATAAGTAATATGAATTCTCCCACATATAATCTGGTGCTTTACATTGAAAATTGTGGTGGTTACCTGCACAAATGTCATAGCACACGCTGGATGTTGGTTATGCTTCTGTGTCACTTAAAAGACTCCCTACATTCCTCTTTAACAATGCATTAGAAGGTTAGCCAACTTGAACCTCTGACATGTGAATTGTAGAGGAATGGTTCTTTATGAATTGATTAAATTTGGATTTAGTCCTCCTCTCAATTTCTAACTTGTCCAACTTGTCTAACTTAGACTACAAGTATTCAAGCCTATTCGGCTAGAAACTTGATGGACCTTGTGATCTTATATGATCTCCAAAATTGTTAATCCATAAATAAACCCAAGATTATACGTGTTATAGTAACTCCCATCCTTATTCTAATGCCTTTACTTGGTTGGAAGAAAAAATCTGCAAGTTTCTCAGTTTGAAGTTATTGTATTATTTTTATTCAAGCACCTGCATCACACATGAAAATTATCAAATGCTTAAATCAAAGAAATTCAAAATATATAAGATGATAAATTAGTCCTCGACAATAGTATCAAAAACTTGTTGATAAGTTTTATATAGAAAACTTTTAATACTATAAGTATATAGATCATAACGTATAGTACAAAAGGTATCATTCCCATAAGGTCTAATTAAACACCTAGAAAATTGAATAGAACATTATTTAAGGTATTAAAAGATTGAATGAATTAAAATAGTATACTAAAATTGAAATGACTAATAAAACAAAATAATTGAACAAGTGAGTTGCCAATAAAAATTGAATGTGATCAAAACTAGAAACTTTAGAATTATTCTATTCTTTTTTTGTCTTCCTTTATCTTGTTGATTCAATTTATACTTGATCCTAGATATCCTAAAGTTTTGTTTACTCTCTCTCAAGATCTAATAAAGTAACCATAATTGAATTCAATAATCATAGAGTTGTAATCTCTCGATCCACAAACTACTCCTAACTTATTAAATTAGATTTGAAGTGATCCTATGGATAATTAACTTCATAATTAGATCTCTTTTTAATTGTTAATTAATCCAATCATTGTAGTTATATTAAGATACCAACTCTTGTATTGTGCTTTAACACATATAACTTGATTCACTCTCTTAATTTATTACTAAGAATTGGATTCAACAAGAATAAAGTTCAACAAAATAATTTAAGAACAATCCCTAATATGGAATTAGAAATCCATAATCATGTTAAACGTCTTATAAATTCAAATAAAAATTCAAGACAATGAAAGAAATAAAGGGAAATGAAAGAAAAACTAGTTAAAGTTTTGATCGGGGGTCTATAAGGAAACAGTCTCTGTATCTCTTAGGAGATGCGGGCATGACTGCGTACATCTTACCCTCCTCATACCCTGCTTAGGCGGGAATTTGAGTATCGTTGAGTTTTTTATTTTACATTAGACATTGTGATTATTTGCTGTATTTGTATACTACGGTAACAAATCGAGAGAGTGAACTAATAGTAAACCAATTAGATTGGGTAATAAGAGTTAAACAATCTAAAGATCACAGAAATAATCAAATCGGTAATTTAGACAAAGAGAGAGATCTTGTGTGAGGACTCGATAGTCTATTAGAGGGCTAGAGAGAGTAATCCACACTTCAAAAATCTAAGACCAATACCGTATTAACTCAAAAGTAATCATGTTAGCATTTGATGATAAGATAAACCGCCCTTCTCATAATCGGCTAATATTCCTTGTGTGATTTTTTATTGTTCATTGATGGTGCTTAATTTTGATTTCTTTTTGATAATTTTACAATTTCAGTTTCAATCAATCCATATTCACTTATTTACTTTTCTATTTAGTTTTCTTTTTCATTTTAATTATCCTTTAGGCCTTAGACAATTTGAATTCAATTAGTTCACCAACTCCTCGAGGGATCAACACCTTATATACTACACTCATGACCTGTGCACCTATAGCATATTGAGAGTTTTATAAGATTAAAGCTTGCTTAACAAATAGTACTCATTAATCCACTTATACTATAACAATTCCTTATTAGTTAAAACCTTCCATATTCTTTTAGCAATAAGAATATTTTGTATGATTTGTAAGGAAGTTGTCCTGAGACCTCCCTCCTCTTTAGGTAAGCATATGTAACTCCATCTAACCTTTACCTTCCTGGAATCATTAGTTATTCCAAACTAAAGAAATTTCTTTGTACATCACTCAATCTTTTTAGTCAGCTTCCTAGGCATGAAAATATGGGTAGACCAATGGACACTTAAGTTTTTAAGAACCAAAGAGATGAATTGAAATCTGCCAGCAATAGAGAGGAATCTATTTTTTCAGTCATTAATCTTCTCCTTAAATTTCTCCAAAAGAAGCACACGTTAGCATTTTTATATTTCTTAGTAGTAATACTTGAAAGTCTTAGAGATGATAGCAAACCCAGTAATTCTGCTTAGAATAGTAGCATTCTAAATATCTAAGGAAATGTATAAATAGCTATTACTCATATTCATCTTTAGTCCAGATAGCTGGGAGAATCTCTTGAGAACTTTTATAAGTAATTTAACAAAGTAGGGGCCAGAGCCACATAATAAGATCACATCATCTACAAAAGCTACATGATTGATCTTTAGAGAGTCTGATTTATGATTAAGGATGAAACTAGTATCCCTAAAAATGTAGTGGTTGATCATCCTAGAGAAAGCTTCCATAACTAATGTCAATAGATAAGGGGGAGGGGATCCCCTTATCTTATGCCTCTTGAACCTTTGAATAAAAAAGTAGGAATACCATTTGGCATAATGCTAAAGGAAGCTGTAGAATCATAAGTAGATATCTACTCTGTAAACACCCTTCGATACCCAAATACCTTCAAACAGTCAAAGATGAATCCCCATTTAATAGTATCAAAAGCTTTTTAAAATTTTAAATTTTATGGTGTAGATTTCGATTGATTTCCCATATGTATAATCCTTCATAAGCTCAAGAACAAGCAATATGTTATCACTAATATAGTCCACTTGAATGAATAATGTAACATCCCGTCCCCATATTAAGGGTTAGGACCCGAAATTTCAGTACATATGAGCTCAAAGAGAGATTAAGGAA
>JAOTAY010029301.1:0-26044 GCA_025629805.1 Erythroxylum baracoense | reverse complement strand
TATATTGCTTACAAATTGCTTGATGAATGAGAATTTGAAAAATATGTGCTTTATGATTCCATGTGAATTTTTACAATAGTTTTGCTTGTTACTGGTTATAAAATTATTACCTACGAGCTTTAAGGTCACCCCTCCCAATTTCGTCCCATCTTCATGTAAGGAACAAGAGATTGAGTAGTCAAGAGTTACGGCATCACTCCGAATCTGCATACTTTTGAATTTTGAGTTAGGTTTTGGGAATTTAAGGTTTAGCTGCATTTCAAGTATCTTTTGTATTTTTGTATTTTGAAGTAAATGATGTATTGTGGCTTGAAATGCCATTAAACCTTTGTAAAACTCTTACTTTTGATATTAATGAACTATATGTTTGGTTTTGTCTATGATTTTTCATGCTTTTGCAAAGTATTCAATTATGGAAATGAGATTAAGATTTTGGGAAACTGTTTCTAGTTATGTTCTTATCCATTTTATTTTTAGGTTGAATTGATGAATGTGGCTGAAGGATTTTAAATTTGCATTTTAGTAAGATAAGTAGTTTGGGTTATGGGTCTATAACAGGGGTTTTCGCTGCAGTGAAGCCAATAGTCGCCGCAACGTAATTTACCCGAAGGAAATTATGATTTTCTCGTGGTGACTTCACTACAACGAAGTAATACTTGTCACCGCGACATAATTCATCCGAAGGGTCAGTGAGGTTTACTCACATATGTTCGTCGCGGCAAAGCTGGTTTACTCGTATATGTTCGTCACGGTGAAGCCCGCTTTTGCTTCCAAAGGATTTTTCTTTTAAATTTCCAAACTCCAAGCCTTCCTCCACACTTAAGCTTCATGATCCCATGTCCGATATTGGGCTCTAGAAATGGGGTCTAGCATAAGCGAACACATCGATGATGGTTCACTCACTGAGTTCACAAACTTATCAAAATTGCAAATGTTGATTTTCAAGTTCAAAGAAGTTTTAGCTACTGAGGTTATATAGTAGAAGTCTAGTACTTGTATTTTGGGGATAAGAATGGCTCAAAGGTCTAGTCAGCTGATATATGAGGAGTCTAGTTTAGAATGTTTTCAGTTAGCATCCCATTTCATGTTGAACATTTTGTATAGAGTATTGAACTCTTAAATGTTATGTAATGTATATACACGGATTATGAATTGTAATGATACAATGTAAGTTTGATGTTTGTGAATGAAATGGGAAGAATTGATCATTTGAAATGCTTGTGATATATATAATGCCTTTTAGTTAACATGATTGTTTTAACGTACCATTTCCATAGAGTATATTCTTGACTATCCGTGGATATGTTAGGGCATATGCTCTATGGGTATGGTATGTTACAGCTTTGGTATCAGAGCATGGTTTGGCATCTTTAGGGACATATATATAAGCATTTAAATATGATAACTAGTGAGATACTTATATAGTGATCGTAATTATTCTTTGTTATAGGCATTTGCTATAGGAGATCGAGTTGCAGAATCAGTTGACCTTGAGTTTATAAGAGCTAATAGGGAGTCCCCAATACCTCAATATAAACAAATGCCTCATAGAATTCCTAAGAGGAGAGAAAGGAGGTATGATAAACTTAGGAAGTAGGGGGCTCTAGACTTCTATAGTAGTACAGACCCTGCTAAGGCAAAAGGTTGGTTGGAAAGAATAGAAAGGATGTTTAATCAGATAGATTACGAGTCCGATGAAAGGTTTGACGATGCAGTCTTGTTACTTTAAGGTCTGGTTTATCAGTGGTGGAAGATTATCCTAGGTAGTTCCTCCCGACCTTGTTACCTGATGTGGGAAAACTTTTTGAAGGTCTTCAAAGAGAATTATACGCCAAAGATCTATTTGGATAAGAAGATGAAAGAGTTTCTCGATCTCAAATAGGGAAATCTCACTATAACCTGCGTATGAGGTTGGTTTAATGAATTAACGGTCTATGCTACTGCCTCAGATTTCGACTGAGGACGATAAATGTAGGCAGTTTGAGGATGGAATGAATATGGAAATCAAGACGATGTTAGCTATTACCAATTTGAATAGTTTTACTGAGTTGAGGGCTACTTTGATTCGGATTAAGCAGTTATTGAAGGATGAATAAGGAGAGTATAGGCAGGAGTTTACAATTAAGAGGCATGGTAAGTTTCAAGTTGGTTCTGGAAAAAGATTTAGTAAATGCCATAATAGATCATCATGATCACAAACTAGATCAAGGCAGTTGGAGTTTAGACCGAGAAGCGATTTTGTTCATACTGATAGTGGTAGAGGTCAGGTGTGTGAAGGGCAGAAATATAGAGGGCAAACACAACAGATGCTTAGTTATGAGTATTGTGGAAAGAAACATGGTAGAGAATCTTGGAAGATATTAGGAGCTTGCTTGTGTTGTGGCTCATTCGAGCATTAGATTAGAGACTATCCCGCAACTTTAGGAACATAGTCTGGAGTAAAAAGAGGATCAATGACTAAAATGACTGTCTAGTAGAGCAGGATAAAGAGGCAGAGGTAGGATAAAACCTACTTAGCAGGTCCTAGTGTTAGGACTGAGGTACAGAGTAGCCAACCGTGGTCCTAGGCTAGAATCTTTGCTATTACAAGACAGGAGGCGCAGAATTTTCTAGATGTTATTATAGATGTGTTACATGTCTTTCAATTTGAGGCATTTGCATTATTAAATCCAGGATCTAAATATTCATTCATTACTCCTCATCTAGCATCTAAACTGCATTGTGAGAGAGAGATGTTGAAATGTGACTTAGAGGTGAGTACACCAGTAGGTAGTACTACAGTGATTGGAGAATTGTGTAAAGGGTAAATGATTCAGGTTAATCAGGTAGAGTTAAAAGCTGATTTGATAGTATTGCAGTTAAAAGAGATAGACCTCATTTTGGGTATAGACTAGATTACTACACATATGGTTGTGATGAATTATTATACTAAAGAAGTTATTCTTGAATCTCCTAATCAACCAAGGTTTATATTTTGAAGTGTTAGTCAAGCAGTGCCAGCCATATTGATTTCATCAATGAGTGCCTTTAGGCTGATTCGAAGTGGATGTGAGGATTATTTAGCTTATATGATTGATACCCAAATTGAGCAGATAGTACAGGATATTCTCATTGTTTAGGATTTCCTAGATGTATTTCCTACTGAATTACCAAGATTACCACTAGATAGGGAAACAAAGTTCACTATTGACTTAGTTCCAAGTACTGCTCTTATATTTATTCCTCTGTATAGGATGGCACTTATGGAACTTAAGGAACTTAAGACTCAGTTACAAGAGTTATTGGATAAAAGTTTTATCACACCCAAAGTATCCCTTTGGGGAGCTCTAGTTTTATTCGTAAAGAAAAAGGATGGAACATTGAGATTATGCATTGATTATAAGCAATTGAATCAGTTGACAGTGAAAAATAAGTATCCCTTATCGAGAATAGACGATTTACTCGATCAGTTATAAGGAGCTCAGGTGTTTACTAAACTGAATTTGAGGTTAGGATATTATCAATTGAAGATAGCAGAAGCTGATGTATCAAAGAGTGCATTCATAACCAAATATGGACACTTTGAATTTTTGGTGATGCCTTTTAGAATGAGGAATGCTCCGATGGCCTTTATGGCATTGTTGAATAAAGTATTTCAACCTTACTTAGATCATTTCGTGATTATACTCATAGATGATCTTTTGATGTACTCAAGGAGTAGAGAGGAACATTTTGAACATCTGACGTTTCTTACAAATAATGAGAAAGAAGCAATTATACACCAAGTTTAATAAGGGTGAATTTTGGCTTGATCAAGTGGTGTTCTTAGGTTATATAGTGTATAGACAAGGCTACAGGTAGACCTAAAGAATTTTAAGGCAGTGATGAAGTGGGAAGCACCTTGAAATGTGTCTGAGATTCGTAGTTTTCTTAGGTTAGTAGGTTACTATAAGAGGTTTATCGAAGGGTTTTCATTGATCTAAGCCCCTTTAATAAAGCTTTTAAGAAATAATGTATTTTTTTATAGACTGATGAGTGTCAGAGGAGCTTTGAGGAATTAAAACATCGATTAAGTACAACACTGGTGTTAGCTATACCATCTGGATCTGGAGGATATGTTGTATATAGGGATGCTTCACATCAGGGATTAGGATGTGATTTGATGTAGTATGTAAAGTGATTGCATATGTTTCGAGACAGTTAAGATCTTATGAATTCAATTACCCAGTTCATCATTTAGCACTTGTTACAGTGCTATTTGCTTTGAAAATTTGGAGACATTATTTATATGGTGAAACGTTTGAGATATTTATTGAATAAAAAAGAACTTAATATGAGACAAAGGAGATGGATTGAGTTGCTTAAATATTATGATTGCACAATTTAATACCATCTAGGTAAAACTAATGTTGTAGCTGATGCATTAAGCAGGAAATCTAATAACAGTGCAGCATAAATTCAAACATCAAGGTTACCAAACCTAGTTCAATTAAGAGCCCTGAATGTTGAGTTAAGTTTAGGGCAGAATGAAGCATTATTAGCTACGTTGAAGCTTAGGCTAGTATCACTTAAAAGGATCAAGAAAGCTCAAAGCAAAGACCCAAAATTGGTGAAGATTGTAAAGAAGTTCAAACATAATTCAAGTTAAAAGATGAGACATTGTGGTTAAAGAAGAGATTATGTGTACTAGATGTTGATGGTCTAGGAGAAGAAATTTTGGAAGAAGCACACATAGCATCCTATGTTATACATCCTTATACTACCAAGATGTATAATACTCTGAAACAACATTTCTTGTGGCCAGGGATAAAGAGGCAGGTGGCTGAGTATGTTGCGGGGTCTTTGACATGCCAACAGATTAAGGCAGAGCATCGGGCTCTAGTTGGGAAGTTACGGTCATTACTTATTCTAGAGTGGAAATGGAAGAGAATTACAATGGATGTTATTATGGGCTTGATAAGGACTCCGAGACAACATGATACCATATGGGTCATTATTGACAAGCTAACAAAATCAGCTCATTTATTACATATTACAGAAAATAACACATTGGATCAGTTAGCTTGGAGATATGTTAATAAGATAGTGAGGTTACATGGAGTTCCAATATCTATTATATCAGACCAGGATCCTAGATTTACTTTTAGATTTTGTGGCAATTTACAGTTAGCAATGAGTACAAAGTTGAACTTTAGTACAACATTTCATCCTCAGACTTTTGAGGATATGCTTAGAGCTTGTGTTTTGGAGTTTCAAGGAGCATAGGATGAATATGTAGCTCTCATTGAATTTGAATACAATAATCATTATCATAGTAGTATTGGTATGGCTCCATATGAGGCGTTATATGGTAGAAACTATCGATCACCTTTGTGTTGGGATGAAGAGGGCTTAAGGATTGTTGAAGGCCCAGAGTTAATTCAAGATACCGTTGATAAAGTAAAATTGATTCATAGTAGGATTAAGGTAGCTTAAGACAAGCAAAAGAGTTATGCAGATCAGCACCAGAGGGATATGGAGTATCAAGTGGGAGATAAGGTGTTTTGATAGTATCACCTTTGCCAGGAGTGCTAAGGTTTAGTAAAAAGGGAAAGTTGAGCCCTAAATACATTGGTCCTTATGAGATTACTAAGAGAGTAGGACCATTAGCTTACAAATTAGCATTACTGCCATAAATGTCCCATATTCAAAATGTGTTTTATATTAGTATGCTCAGGAGATATTGATCAAATCTAACACATGTATTACCAGCACAGGAGGTTGAGATTGCAACGAATTTGAGTTATGTTGGGGAACTAATCAAAATAGTCAGATACCAGATGAAATAGTTGAGAAATCATGTAATTCCTTTGGTTAAAGTCCTCTGGAGAAATCATACAAGAGAAAAAGCTACATGGGAGACTAAGGAATACCTGAGGAAACAATACCCCCATCTATTTGGTCAATTTGGTAAGAATTTTGAGGACAAATTTTCTTAAGGGAGGAGAAATGTAATAGTCAGCTTCCAAAACTTACCGAGGGTTAGAATATTAGACTTTTGAGTCATATCATTTTAGAATTTATGAGGTGCATTTCATTCACATGCATAATATGAGCATATACACACATGAATGTTGATTTAGAAAACATTGCAAAGATAGTATATGCACTTAATTGACATATTCAGGTGTATAAAAGGTTTCAAAATGATTATGATATGATTATGTATTATTTATGTCTTGAATTTTAGTTTGATGGATCATAATTAGTAATTTGGAGTTAATTGTTACAATTAGAACAGTGATGAATTAAAATGTACATTTAGTCTATAAAAAAGTCCAGTAGTAAGATAAGTTGACATATTGAAAATTAGGATGACTAAGCCCATAAAATGAGTGACATTTGGCATAGAAAATTAAGTGATAATGGCAGTAGTGATTGAGTGAAAAATGGCCTAGGATTTTGATGATATTTGGCAGCCACATAAGAGGACATGTAGCTTATCTCCTTGGATGACATGTGTCCTATTAAAACAAGGACACCTTGCACCAAAAGGCTTAAGCAAATGTAAAGTCACTCATCTTTCTTGAACTTTCTGCTGCATGCTTTCTTCTCTTTTCCTCTCACCACTGAAACACCCATACCCTCACATCTCTATGTTTTGCTTATGTTTGTGTCTAATTACCACACCAAAATTCATGCTTTTACCCTTCATGAAGGCAGTTATAAAACCAGATCATTGTTGTACTTGCTACTATCTTTTGATCTTTGTTGAAAACCATTCTGCTTCCGCCTTACTTTTAGAATTGTGCTTGCATGTATGCAAGGCTAGGTTAGTTTGATAATTAAGGAGGCAATTGAGCTAATCAAGTAAGTGAAAGATTGATCTCTTGCAATCTATGTTAATAGAACTTAATGATGACTGAATTGGAGATGGATTGATTATGATATTGGAGCGAAATAAGTGCTAGAAAATGATGCATGAATGATAGTTTATGTTCTGTTTTTGTTTGCATGAAAGGCAATAGTTTATAAGCTGCCAAATGAATGATTCTGAGTTGGAGTTGGGGATGAATTTGATGAGGAATTGAAGGTATAATTAAGGTTTAATTAATGGACTATTGTGAAGGTGTTTTGAATTTAAGGTGTTTGAATCTGGAAATTTGAGGGAAATTGAATAGTGCACTTTGGGGCACTCATCCCATGATCTTAGGAAGGTCCCCCACGATCGTGGCCAAAGCTTTGAAATGATAATTTCGGTGTTGTGAATTTGTTAAACCAAATGAGGATAAGTCACTCTACGTTGGTGTATCTGGACTTGATTAAAACTTGAAATGGACCTAATTGTTGTTTGATTAATTGGTTAACGGTTCGATAAGTTTAGGTTATTAATTGATGTCATTACTTAATGAATGGATTGTCTTGATATCAATGTATTTAAATCTAGAAATTTTGAGTTGTTAAAAGAATAAAGGTGTTCTTATGAATGCAAATATGATCTAAAAGATATGAGTAAGGTGTATTAGGTATGAATGCATGAGAATTGGGAAATTGTGTGTATGTATATTACTAGAAAAGATTGATGAATGTATGATTGATGAATTTAGAGTAATCAAACTTACTCAAAGTATAAACCTGAATGCAAAGTGGTATATACAAGCTATAATAATTGAATGGTCAAGAATTATGAATAAGAATACATACTCGAAAAGGTCAATTGAGCTTGCATTGAACATGACACAAATACATTCATGATGGTATATTCATATGATTAAACAAATTAGTGATTGTGAACTATGATGTATTGCTTGACTATAGACGCACAAGTTGTTTGCCAACACCCAGACATTGCCGTATCATCAAGGCAATAGCTTTTCTGGTGCATACGGTGAGTTAACCTAAATGTGTAAATTCAATTATCTGTGCTTCCGTTTTAATTGTATGTGTATTATGGAATGCGTGAACAACTAAATGATGAATGTCGGACTTAGATCCGAATAATTTTATATATAACATGAGCAAATTAATTGAAAAGTACTGAAAGCATAATATGTGAATTGATGCATCTTATTACATTGAAATGCATGATCAGATAAAGGAGTTGCAACTGAAATAGCCAATGTGTGAAAAAAGAGCTTTAACCTCAGGATTATGCGCAGAGAGTCGCAGTCGCAGATAATAATGAGCTCGGTATCCATAATGGATATGAGACAGTATATAAAATGAGCCCGTATCTATAACAGATACGGTACAGTAAATTAGGTTGATAGGCGCTCAGTCACAACAAAGCAAAATAAGGAAGAAATCACATTTGCATTTGCATATACAATTATACATATATCATATGAAGGATTGTGATGATTTCTTGAATTGTTCTAAAATAGTGATAGACAATGTTGGCATACAGTACTTGTTGAAATATGACAAAATGTGATGTGGTATTTAAACTAGATTTTGTAACATACTTGTTGAACTGAGTTATGTAATTTCTTTTAGTGTTTTGACTTGAGTGAGCACGTCAGTGATGGTTCACTCATTGAGTTCGTGAACTCATTAAAATTGTAAATGTTAATTTTTAGGTTCAACTACATTTTAGCTACTGAGGTTATATAGTAGAAGTATAGTACTTGCATTTTGGGGACAAGAATGGCTCAAAGGTCTATTCAGCTAATATTTGAGGAGTCTAGTTTAGAATATTTTCAGTTAGCATCCCATTTCATGTTGAACATTTTGTATGGAGTATTGATCTCTCAAATGTTATGTAATGTATATACACGGATTATGAATTGTAATGATACAATATAAAGTTGATGCTTGTGAATGAAATGGGAAGAATTGTTCATTTGAAATGCTTGTGATATATGTGATGCCTTTTAGTTAATGTGATTGTTCTAAAGTACCATTTTTGTAGAGTATATTCTCGCTATCCGTGAATATGTTCGGGCATATGCGCTATAGGTATGGTATGTTACTCCCTTGATCTATGATTTTTCATGTAAACATTAGTGGTGGAGAAATGAAATGATATGTAAAGTTATGGATTGACATGAGCATGAATGGTATTAAGTGTACCCATAGATATATTTTAGTTAAACACATTTTCCAAATCTACCAAACATTGAAATGTTGACTTCTTACTATGATTTTTGAAAGTCATTCATTTTTGTTTATGATTATGTATTCCTGGAACATATGGGAAATGAGACAATGTTTTTGAGTTTTTGAGCTTAATTTTAATGTCTTGCCTGAGGATGACTAAAAGCTAAATGTGGGAGAAATTGATAGGTGCTTAATTGATTATTTAATTATTTCATAATACTTAGCAATTAAGGACAATAAATTACTTAAGATATTCACTTTGACTCGTATGTAATTTTAGGCATCATTCAGAAGCAAAGAAGTTAAAGTGAATCGAAAGCATGATATTTTGGTCATTTTTTAAAGATTAATTTTCACTTGTCTTTATAAAGCAAGAAGAAGAAAATTAAAAGAAAAGAAAAAAATTTAAAACACAAAGAAGATGATTCAAAGTGGCTCATAGTGGTGCATGTTTCATGCAAAGGTGCAACACCTAAACGTAGAAGAAGCAAGTAAGAAGTTATGTAGCAGTCAAGATAGAAACAACAACGCATAAGGAGGAGGAGCGGTAGATGAACAAAACGCAGCGCAAATGGGAAGAATAGACAAGAAGAAAAACGACATAATGACAAGAAACAAGGACCAAAATGCTAGCTGCTGGGAGATAAAACGTAGCTCACCTATACGTTGAATTTAGTGCAAGAGGTGGATAAAAGAAGCAGAAAATATGGCAGTATGCAGCAGCGTTCCAATCAAACGCTGTTCACTTAAACACCGCTTACATGAACAACGTTCATACAATTAACGCATACATGTCACAACAAAAAACTCAAACAACATATGGGCTCGTTAGGTTTTAAAGGGTTGGCTTTAATAAAAATGAGAGAAGAGGAGTGTGGTCTTTGTTTTAAAGAGGGGCATGAATAGTAATATAGACCACAAATTAAATTGTCAAATCATGGAACAATATAGAAGGAGTAGCTCGACAGAGAATAGAGCGGAGGCTTAGTGAAGGGGGTTTCAGCTATGGATTTATGAGTAGGGCTGTAGCATTTTTCCAAAAGAGACCCATGGAGGGCTAAACGTGTCGACGACAGTTTGGAGGTGACATCAATGCTAACGACTTGGGTTAAGCATTTCTTTCTTATTTTTGTTGTTTCTTTCTCTCCTGTTGAATTGATTGTGTTATCCTAGGCATATGGATTTGGGTTGTGTATGGATAATTAGATTTTCATTATTGTTCGGTTATTTGTGTATGAACCCATTGGGTATTATGAAAAAATGATTTTAGTGCATTCATTGAATCGTTTAATTGCAAACTCATTGCTAGAATTTCAATATAGTTTGTAATTGTTATGTTGAAATTCGTGTGTAGCGACTAATGATTTGTAATCATTAAGGATAACATGACCTAGGTTAAATGACACATCATATGTGGTTATTGCCTTGATTGATTGATTTTCCTAATTCATAATGCTACTGCTTAATTAAAACTAGAAATCGTATCCTAGGTTATTCGATGGTTAGGTTTAATTAATGATCGTATCTTGATTAAACAAAACCTAAAGGAAAACTCGGGGTTAATTATTAACCCACGATTAATAGTTTCTAGGAGAGGTTTAAGAACAACCAATCAATGAAATATGCTTAATTAAGGTGTAGGTCGATGTTAAATCAAAGAACCAAGGCTATACCGAATTCCCCACTTTTATCAATTTTTGCATGTTTTCTTTAATTTGTTTTTATTCGTCTAGTTTGATTTTATTTTTTATTTGAAAAATCCAAAACCTTCTAAACCTAAGCTCTGATTAATTTCATTTCATAAACTTTGCACACACACTCTATAGGATCAACCTAGACTCACCACTGCTATAATAATAGTCTAGTTATTTTATTTTGACCAGCATTACGACACGTTGTCACCTACTTTTACCCCAAAAGTGCAATTCAATGAGTTTAACTTCATCTGATGCATTCTCATCATTTGGAAAGCTTCCCTTAAATCTTTATATAGTCCATATTGTTTATAAACTTAACAATCATCTATATCAATTTTTAAAGTACAACCTATTAAATCAAGAAAGATAGTATTCATAGCCATCTAATAAGTGGCTCTTACATTCTTTAAGCTAAAAGGCATTATAATCTATTCAAATGTTCACATTGATCCAAAGCATCTGAAGTTCATTTTAGGGATATCCTCCTCAATTGTAAAAATCTAATTGGAACAATAAAAGCAATCTATAACATAAATCAAGGAATGTATAGTCATTTCATCAATTAAAGAATAAAAAATCAGCATCATCTACACATCTTTAGGAGTGGTAACATTCACTAAAGTTAGCAAGACTTTTAATTTGCCATTTTTCTTTACTGCAGGTACAAGATTGGCTAGCTACTCAATATATCTGGCTAGTTTAATAAAAAAACCTTACATTACTTTTCATTCTCTTCTTTAATTCTTATCTCTAATTTTTTATGGCTTTATAGAAAGTCTTTGTTCTACCAACTTTCTATCTTAATATGAGCATCTCAGTATAACAATAGTAAAACAATCTTTAAATTCCTGCCAAACTTTGACTAATTCCATTCTTATTTTTAGATCAAGACTTTTCAATGTTATGAATATCATACCAGTCGTAGCACTAGATTGGGTTTTAATACGATACTGTACTGGTACCGGTCAATACCGGGTACCATTTCGGGCAATTTTTTAAATTTATGAAATAATCCTTAAATTTTTTTAAAAATTGCAAAAAATATATATGTTAGTATATTGTACTATATACTTTATAATTTTACATCAATCATGTCTCTAAGAATCATAATAATAGAAATTTAAAATAACAATAATTTATTTATTTTATTAATATTGTTTTTCACATATTTCACATATAAATAATAACTACAGTTAATATAAAAAGATTATTTAATCATCATAAAAATGTAAAGTTAAGAATAATTCAAAGTATTTAAAATATTACAATTACATCATATAATATATTATAATTATATCAAAACTTCAAATAATAATAATAATAAATATCTATGACTCTCTAACAATTACAATTTACAACAAGAGCAAGTACCAAATAATCAACTAAAGATATTGATCAATGGAGAAAGACAACTTTTAAACAAAGCAACTAAAATTTGATTTTTAATGATAAAAATATAGAATGATTAAATATATTAAACAATGAGTAAATAAAATATAATTTTAGTGATAAACATTAAATTTTTTACTTTTAATTATGATTATTTCTAGGATTACTAAATAGTGTCAATTATTCTTCCCAATTTAATAGAACTAATAAGTTTAGTGTAAAAGGTAGGCACGCATATATATATATATATTCTCGAGGATTGTTTGTAGTATAAGGAATATATTATATATTGTGCTATGTTTAAAAGTTTTAAAATCTAAGAAATACAGACTAACTCACTGGTCAAAATTTAGATACTCTAAACCATATTTCAAAGGTTTTGCACAATCTCTAACCACACTTTAACCTTTAACTGTGTAGGTCTTGAAGACCCCTTCCAAGCTAGCAGTATATTTCTGGGTGAAAAGCAAAATCATGGAAACCCACCTCGCCAATATCTTGTTATTGCTCTTAAATTTGTTATGATTTGCTATATTTGATTTTTGTCTTCTATGGTCATAAATATTATAGCTTATCTTTATGAAAGTCTAATCACCAGGTTCCTTTAAAATTAAGAACTTCATTGGCTTATTAGCATACAATAAGGTAGTTGTCTTCACTAAAATTTTTTGTCTCTGACGTTATCTTCTCTTCACCCTTCTTTTTAAACAATCTTCATAAGACCACTTTTGAATCTGAACTAAACTTATTTGATCATCATAGAATTGTTCCTCTACTGTAACTTTAGAACAAAAAGGCTAAGAATTAGCCTAAACAATTTCCACCTCATCACCTTTTTATAGGAGCAAAAGTTAATGAAGAGATGAAGGAATACAAAAATTAAAATGAACCAAATCTCTTTTTAGGAGAACTTGATAACTTACATGTGCTTCCCCATTAAAGAAACTTGCCAATAAAGACTCCCCTCCTGCCATGACATTTACTGAGAGCATTCCTTATACCTTAGTAGTCTCCCCTATAAATGCGGTAATAGACACCTCTATTGGGATCAAATATATATATCATCTTTACCTAAAAATTCCATCATTTTAGTCAGAATAATATTCACAGTCGACCAATTATCAACCTAAAATATTAAGGTTGGTCTACCATTTATGTGAGCTTTATATACAAGGATCTTACATGTTGAGCTATGTTACTGACCAGTTGCTCCAATATCACCTTTTCAGAATTCCTACCCATGAATAAAACATATACTTTACAGTCTCTTTTCTTAAGAAAATGTTCTATTTTCTTCCATAATTTTTTCTAAAAGAGGTAGGAAGATGCATAGAAAAAATAACACATGAAAAGGGAATTTTCCATATTATAAAGAATTTACCTAGACTTCTATCTTGAAATTTCAAATTAAGGCAACTTTCTTTGAAATATGGGATTGCGCTTTTACTTTATTTCATTATACCTTTTGCTAATAACTTCTACACGTTCTTTCTTGTTCTTTGGGTATGAAGTACTTTCTTCATAAGGAACAGGTCTCCTTAAAGGTGATTTCTTTAGGATGAACTTCTTAAGTGATGACTTATTTCCTTCAAACTTGAAGTCTTCTCTTTTAAGTTTTAGTTAATGGCATTGGATACTTAGGATGCCTTATTTGGTGCCATTGATAGCTTAGAGGCTCCTGAGGTGGTATTACAAATTGAGGTTTCATTTGTTTAAAGCTTGAAATTTGAACATTAGACCTTTCCTTGAAAATTTAAGTGAATTTTGTCTTATGATTTTATCCTGCAATCTTTACTTTATTCTAGGAATTCGTTGCTTAACAATAGCTTTCAAACTATATTTAGGAATGAAAACACCAATACCTAATTTCATGGTTAACGTCAAATTATCCTTTATAACCTTTAGCTTCCTTTTGACATTCAGTAAAAGTTGTAAATCAAAATCAACAGCACCAATACTTGTTATCAGTGGACAGGGATCTTCATTTGTCGATTTGATTTGGTTAGTTTTATTAAAAAAACATAATTCCCTTATTGATCCAATCTTATAAAACATTATTAAATCCCTAATATGAATTTGTCGGATGACTCTATATATTATGATACTTACAATAGTCCCTTTCTCATTCTTCCTTTGTGAGAATCCTGTGTTCTACTGGAAAAGTAATAAACTTTTCTTACAATAAAAAATCAAAATTTTCCTCTATTTTGGAGGTGTTAAAAGTGTATTAAAATTAAGTAATTAGCTTCAAATGCTTTTTGCTGTAGAAAAGAGTAAATATAAGTTCTATGGATATTGACCTCAACTATTGTTGATTCATATAAACTTATTTCCTTAAAATATGTATCAACTAAACTCTTTTTTAAATGTCCATCTTCCTTTAAAATTTCTTCATATTTAGACATTTTTCCAATTCATAAAAATCATGGAATTTGATACACTGAAAATTTTCAAAGTTCAATATTAAGGCCTCTTCAAGCTAGCTTGACATACTCGGTCTCTGTAAATGAAATTCGAAATTTACTTCGTATTCTCCTAAATCAAGCAATGAACATGTTTGCATTATTGCCACTTTTCTGAGTAAATATAGACAATTCGACTATACTGACTTCAATTTTAGTTCGAAAAAATTGAGTAAATAATAGTCATTCTATTTATGGATAAGAAATGACATAGGTTTTGGGTGATAAAGCATACCAAGAAAAAGTTAAACCCATCAATGAATTAAAAAACAACCTAAGCTTAAAATTGTTAAAATTTTCATAATTAGCCATTTCACCATACTAAATAGTGAATCTAGCAATACGCTTAATAGTTGATTGGCCATCTTTACTAGAAAATAAAGTAAATACAATAATTTTTCAGCCACGTGGATAAGGATTCTTGTGGTCAATATACATCGTATAAGGCATATGGAATTATGGGTGGCCAATCGATCTCAAGCTATGCCTATATGATTTTCTAATAGCTTCCTTATCAACTTAAAATCTCATTTATGGATGAGCAATAACAAGAACATGATTATGGTTTACAACCAAAAAAGTTATCCCATAAGTTGTAATTCAGTCTATTAATTTCGACTTCAAAACTAAATCCCTATCTTCTATGAGCTTAAGGCCTGACCACCTATAGGCCATTTCCAAGATTAATGTGCAAAGGCACAACATAAATATCCTATCTTTTAAGAGGAGGAACATATCTTTCTTCCACAGAGGAAGAAGTTAGAGGACGATTATGGTTACCAAATCCCATTGCATTTGGTGTAAGTTTCCCCTCGAGCCCTTTAGAAATTTGTCTTACTAAAGTTGAATAATTCTGCCCAACAACCTTTACTAAAGTTGTAGAAAGTTTTTACATCTTCTCTATCAACATTTTGAGTGATTCAGTTATAGAGGCTAAATTAGACTTTAATTTTGAAGTCTCATTTACATAAACATCACTATTTCTTATAGATAGTTGTGAATTCGTGCCAATTGGAGACTCAGTAGAAGTATACTACCTTTTCTAGATTTTCAATAATTTGGGACATAAAGCCTTCATTCCTTACTGCAGATGGGACTTCTTCCTCTAGGTTTAGAGGCATAAAATCTTATTTTTTGTTTCTTCTACACGACAATGTGATCCCAATAGCATCCCAAAATATTTATCATTTTTATGTTCAACCTAGAATTTAAGTGCAGCATAGGGGAATCTCCCAAAATTGTGGTTGACTTCTAATTAACAATATAAGTGGGCTTCGGAAAACTTAGAAAACAACATTCTCAGTTGCTAAGTTGCTAAATAATAAAAAGTATTGGCCTAAAATTTAAGTTAAAAGGGTAATTTTATTTAAGTAAAAGGATTATTACAAAATACAAGCAAAGTTGAAATAATCATAGGATATTTTATTTTAGTTATGTTTTCTTGTTTTGTCCTACTAATGTGCTTATACACCTCTGCTAACTTCAACAACTCAAGAAGTTTTCCTATAACTACTCAAACTCTAACTATCATCTAATTTTATCCCTGTCCTGACTAACTTCATACAACATATTAATCATGTTTTCAACCATCTTAACCTCTAAATCCTTGACTTCCTTATTAATTCTTATTGGAATTTTGTAGGCCATCTAGTTAACTTTTGGAAATCCTAACAATTAGGCCTTTTCATCTTGGGTTCAAAGGGTCGAATTCGACTCAAGATATCAATAAATTCAATAAAATGAACTGATTTTAACTTTGAATAGACTTTTAGATAAGATTGAATTTATAATTAGAGTTTATAATAACATATATTTTTAAAAATTAAAATTTTGGTTTTTTTGGTTAGCTCATATGTTCAATTTTCCTTAAAGATGATTAGGTGAACATGAGGAGTGAGTATTATAACATTGAAACCTTGAAATGTATATAAAACTAACATGTTACACTTAAAACTGAGAAATAATGCATTTTTATTAGTCATGTTTGTTTAATCATAGTAGTATATTTTTTAGTTGTTTATTTGATTTTAAGTTTAATTTCATATCTTCCCCCGTTTACAACTCTTTAAAGAGGAGTGGACATCCACACTACTAATAAACATGAACCAATTATCACGAATAAAATTTTTGAGGATTATTGGAAGCTTGCAATTATAGGAAGATATATATCAGTACCTTAAATAATCTATTATTAAGTAATTAGTCCATATTTTAGATGATAACTAGTCCATCTTTTATAAGACCAATAAACCCAAAATAACAATACTCTAAATAAGTTAAATGAAAGAAAAGGGAACACACCCATTCTAAATAGGATTTATAAATCTGGAAGGAGAAACTCCTTGTAGACAAAAGGAAACAACAAAAGGTGTAAGGGCTCTGATTAGTGTAAATTGCATCATGTCCTAAGGCATAATAGTTTGACATGTGTTTAGCCATTAATTCAATCATTTGGTATGTGTTTAACTCAAGATTGTGTTAGTTTGTTAATTATTTGTGTTTTAAGTGTTTTATAGGTTAGTACAAGCTTTTGAGCTCAAATATTATGTTTTTGAGGTACCTTGATGTGTTTGCTAGTGTTTCAGGGTCAATATGGAAGAATAGAGGAGTTTTGAAAGACATTTGGGCCGAACCAACAGCCCACGATCATGACAAAAGGCTCAGATGTAGGCCATGATTATAGCTTGCAAGGCCGTGGTCGTGGCCTACATCGAGCAGACACAAAGATACGTAGAAACTTCACGTTTCGAGGGATTTTTTGGACCTTTTGGATCCTAGAAAAACCTTACGGTTATTCAAAACATAAAACACTATTTAAAGAATAACAAAAGAGAAGAAAGGAGCTTTTGCATTAGTCACTTTTGAGAAACCCTAGAAAGAATTCATCAAGAGATCGAGAAAAAGAAGAAGGAAGAGAGAAAAGGAGAAGAAGCTAACTCTACCTACTTTCCAGATCAAGAGTTTACCAACGTCGCTACCTCCCATCATCCGTTTAGATCGTACTTCCTATTTATTTTCAATTTTATTATTGTATAGAATTGGAATAACAGTTTGATGATAGGATTTTTTAATATTGAGGATGTTCTAAACTCAACTTCAAAATTTTATCTTTGAATTAATGAAATATGATTGTTTATTTTTTATTGTATTTATTGTGATTTAATTCTGCGATTGCATAATTTGATAATAAACTAAGAGGGTGAATCGAATGAAAAATTATTAAATTGGGCTAAAAAGAGTTAAGTGATTTAATAGAACAATAATTAACTCAAATCGATAAATTGTGCTAAAAGAGATCTTGCATAGGTCTTCGATAGTTTATTAGACAACTATAGAACTACTTAGGGTTCTGGATAGGTCGATAATTGAGAGATTACAACTTCCATAATCTAATTAGGGTTTATGATTTAGGGTTAATGGTTATAACTCGAGAGAGAGTAATCAACCCTAGGATCATTTAGAACCAATAATCTAATAATTCATAATTGTTAGGTTAGCGTTAAAGATAGGTAAATTTTCCTTTCTCTTATTTGGTAATTGCCTTAGGTTGATTCTTGGGTGTGTTGCAAATGTTGAATAATTAATATTGTCGTGTTCAATTCTTAATTTGATTTATTGAACTGAATTCTCATTTTAGTTTCGTTATATTTTGAACATTTGTAATTTATTTTGGCCTTAGATTTTAGGATTAGATTATCCCTCCTATTGGGATCGACACCTTAGGTATTACGCTAAAAAATCATGCCCTTGTGAATTATTAAGGGTATTATTAAAACCTACACACATCAATACCTGATCAAGTTTTTGGTGCCGTTGCCGAGGAGGTGATTAGTTTAGTTCTTTAGTCTAAGTCTTTTTCACTACCTATTGTGTTAAAAAAAAGAGAGAAAAATTGGGCATAAAGTAGACGAGACATCAACTTGGATATCACTAGACAACAATGGGGAATCTCAAGAGTTGAATACTAAGAAGAGATAAAAAGAACAATCATGGAGGATGTATATTATAGGGAGCAAAGGACTCTTGTGAATTTCAATGAGTCCTAATTTAGTTGGGAAAATCATCATCCTTATATGAACCAATACACTTCGGGGTGGCAGAACCACCCAGATTTCTATTGGTCCAACAATGTAATTACTCACATAGGAAATCAAGACCTATTTGAATTTCAGTAAGATGAGTCCATTTCATGGGATTCTAAATTGGAAAAAATCATAGATAAGTTAATAGACATGAAAGAGACCCAGAAGAGACTAAAAGAGCAATTGATTGAGTAATAAAAAATCATTCCTCTTCCATTCACAACCTGGAGATTTAAGCGAGATAGCTTTCCTTTGAATTTTGTAAGAGAATTGTGGAAGACTCCTTAAGCAATATGGAATTACATCCACGAGAGCAATATGAGCCTATCATACTTAGAAACAGGGAGAACAAGAAGAACCAATGGAAGACCAAACTGAACCTTATCTTATAGAAGACCAAGAGACGAGGAAAGAGGATGAAGAAAAGAATGATAACTCTCCCTATAATTCCTTAGATCATGGTATACCATATTTGAACATGAGAAAAACTTAGGTAGGTGTCTATGAAGTGAACCTTATCATTTGGATTAGTGATGATCAAGTGACATTTAACATAAATGATATATTAAAGAATTCGAAGGAGGGTGACTCATTAAAAAAAAATGATGTGTTCGAATATTTGAAGGAAGAAGAGGACGAAGAACAGTTAACAATGAACATCAAGTTTGAAGAAGCTATGGAAGTCTTTATTCAAGAGGCTAAAGAAGAAAAGGGGATGAGGGCGAATGAGGAAGAGCCAAGAAGAGAACAACTTACCCTCTTACCAGGCAAACTGTTGGATTCCATAGAAGATTCAGGGAGTTTTGTTATTCCTTATTTTGTTGATAGTTTGTTAGTGAAAAGGACATTACTGAGCTTAATTGGTTTTCTCAACTTTATCAATGATTTCCTTCTGACCATTTCATAATTTTTAGCTTACTTACGGGCCATAAAATTGATGTTGAATGAAAATAGTGGAAGCAAGTCGCTCATGATTGATCCCGGCTGAATTTCCAATGATATAAGGTCAAGCTAATGACCCTAAATTAGCATTTTTAGGTTAGATTTAAATTGTTGTGTAGTTAGGTTTGCTTTAAATTCTAAAATAACCTTCTAATAATGTGGAATTGTTGGATTGCTAACTCTCATATTCTTTTTTAGTCAATTATAAGAAAGGGAATCCAGGTCAGTGTCAACCATATTTGGAATCTGCCTCTGACACATCACCACCTCAATCACCATAATGGTTTCGTGTTCTAACCCTTCTTTTTTCATTTTTGTTCTTATTTTCTTCTTATGTTTCTCGTATTTTGTGTTTTATTGCCCCTATTGAGGACAACGTGTTGTTCAAATATGGGGAGGGTTATGTGTTTTGGCTTTGAGTGTGAATTTTGCATATTATTATGATAGTTTGTTTAGGTTGTATGATGTGAATTGTGTGAATGCGTCAATGATTAGGACTTAAGGGGATAGATTTAGCCTTAAACACAACCTTTTAGGTTACGAAGATTTATTAGCTTATGAAATTAGTGTTCAAAATTACTTAGGGCCAAATATGTTGGATATTAAGATACGATGTTAGTCCATCTACCTTAGGAATTCGCCATACTCATTTATAATTTTAGGTCAATCAAATAAATGGAAATTTTAGTACATTTTTGTGAGAATGATTAGCTTAGGCAATAAGGTAGGAAAAATTTTGTGTTTAAAAAGAAAAGGAAAGTTGTATAAATTTTAACTAAATTAACTATTCCACTAGCCTTCGAGTTACGAATAGAGCTAGTATCCAGTTAAGAATGTGATATAACTGAGTAACCAGATCGACACGCATCACAAATGAATGCCTTCTCGTAAAAAGGCTATAATGACATTCCAACCAAGCAGCTTAATAACAATATGACTTAGTTGAGTAACCGGATCAATATTCATCACAAATGTTTGCCTCTGTGTAAAAAGACTAGGTTTATGTCCTTAAAGAAAAATCAACAAAAAGAAGGTTTTCAAATAAAAATCTACCAAACTTGTTAGTAGTCTGATTTTTAATGAAAACATCCTTAAGAATAGCTACACTTTTGTTTTGACTGAATAATTATCAATATGTGTGTGCAAGTGATAGGAGTGAATAAACTCAACATTAAAATTTTGATTAGTTTGTATATTTAGTCCAAGATGCTTAGACGTTGATTTCGCTTGTTAATAAGTTAGAACGAATTCAAGGATTGTGTTTATAATTAAATTTGTTTCGCTAAGTTAAAGTCATTATCTCATTATTGCATATGCATGTTTTGTGTTTTCTTGATTTGTTTGATTGTTTTTGTTTGCTTGAGGACAAGCAAACGTTTAAGTGTGGGGATGTGATAAGTGTAAATTGCATAATGTTTTAGGTCATAGTTTGAAATTTGTTTAGCCATTAATTTGAAGTATGTGTTTAGGTTAGAATTCTGTTAGTTTTTAATTATTTGTGTTTTAAGTGTTTTATAGGTTAGTATAAGCTTTTGAGCTTAAATATTATATGTTTGAGGTACCTTGATGTGTTTGCTAGTGTTTTAGGGTCAATTACCAAGAACAGAGGAGTTTCAAAAGACATTTGGGTCGAAATAACAACCCACGATTGTGACAAAAGGCTCAGATGTAGGAAATGAGTCGTGGCTTACATTGGGCGGGCGCGCAGATGCTTATAAACTTCACATTTTGAGAGATTTTTTTGGACCTTTTGGACCCTGAAAACACCCTAGGGTTACCCAAAACATAAACGAATATTGAAAGATCAACAAAAGAGAAGAAAGGAGCTTTTGCATTAGTCACTTTTAAGAAACCCTAGAAAGAATTCATCGAGAGATCGAGAAAAAAAAGAAGGGGAAGAGAGAAGAGGAGAAGAAGATGACTCTACCTACTTCCCATATCAGGAGTTTACCAATGCCACTGCCTCCCATCATCTGTTTAGATCGTACTTCCTATCTATTTTCAGTTTTATTATTGTATAGAATTGGAATAATAGTTTGATGATAGGATTTTTTAATGCTAAGGATGTTCTAAACGCACCTTCGAAATTTTATCTTTGAACTAATGAAATATGATTGTTTATTTTTTATTGGATTTATTGTGATTTAATTCTACGATTGCATAATTTGATAATAAACTGAGAGGGTGAATCGACTGAAAAATTATTAAATTGGGCTAAAGAGAATTAAGTGATTTAATAGAACAAGAATTAAATCAAATCGGTAAATTGTGCGAAAAGAGATTTTGCATAGGTTTTTGATAGTTTATTAGACAACTACAGAACTAATTAGGGTTCTGGATAAGTCGTTAATTGAGAGATTGCAGCTTCCATAATCTAATTAGGGTTTATGATTTAGGGTTAATGGTTATAACTGGAGAGAGAGTAATCAACCCTAGGATCGTCTAGAACTAATAATCTGGTAATTCA
Source organism: Erythroxylum baracoense (assembly GCA_025629805.1). NCBI lineage: Eukaryota > Viridiplantae > Streptophyta > Magnoliopsida > Malpighiales > Erythroxylaceae > Erythroxylum > Erythroxylum baracoense. Next base: position 3,948 of record JAOTAY010029301.1, on the reverse strand, counting down.
TAATTGTTAGGTTAGCATTAAGGATAGGTAAAATTTCCTTTCTTTTATTTGGTAATTGCCTTAGGTTGATTCTTGGGTTTGTGTTGCAAATGTTGAGTAATTAATATTGTCGTGTTCGATTCCTAATTTGATTGATTGAATTGAATTCTCAATTTAGTTTCGTTATATTTTAAAGTTTTGTAATTTATTCTGGCCTTAGATTTTAGGATTAGATTATCCCTCCTCTTGGGATCGACACCTTAGGTATTAAGCTTAAAAACCGTGCACTTGCAGATTATCGAGGGTATTATTAAAACTTACACACATCAACACCTGGTCTAGTTCTAATTAACCTATATGTATACTCCTCGGATATGTAAACAAGGAGACAACGCAAGATGTCTCTTGACCATAAAAATTTTATAATATCTGCTTATGTGTTGCGATCGAAACAAAACAATATAAAATAAATTCTATCTAAACCAACTGGAGGCAAGTGTACCCCGTCGACAAGTAATATAAAATGGTAAGAACCAGATATTGTACCCAAGGGAATTCCAACATGCAAGACAATTAAATTAAACGATGAAAAATTACTAGGACGATCAAGAATTGATTGATTTGAAAATAAAATAAATTAAAGTAAGCAAATCAAGGAAATATGACAAATGAAATGTATGAATTAAAACAACTAGATTTAATCAAATGATAGAAATCAGTTAAGGTATCAGATTTCAATTAGATTGGACACTAAAAATTATAATGGTGGATTGATCTAGGAATTACTTCACTTAAGCAAGTTGAACCTAATGTTCAAGAGAATTCCCTTTTTCTTCTAAATCTGAGCCATCCACTTGGTTCATAGATAATTCGGAATAAAAGACATTTAATACAAGAAGCCTAAAACTAAGTTCGTTAATCCTAGGTATCCCCACACAAGATCCTAAGGTTGGTCTACACTTTAGTCTCAAGTATGTCCCTTGATTAATTTTCTGACAAATTAAATCCCATTAGTTATGGCATTCAATCATCTAAGGTCTTAATCTAGGTGATCAAGCTAAATTAGGATTAAATATGCATTCAATCAAGCAAAAATCAATACCACAAAAATTATCCTAATCCAATATCAGTCTTAACCTTAACCGAAAAAAAAAACTTACTCACACATATTCATCAATGTAACATAAATCATAGTCATAATATATGGTTGCATTGATTAAATCCACATAATTAAAATAAATACAGAATTAAAAAAATCAAAAACACCCAATATTTATTTTTCTCCCATAGCTGTATTTTTGTCGTGTCACTAGCTTCGATACGTCTTGGCCAAGGCCTTCTGGTCTCTCTACGCCAGCTTCTCCTCTTTGGTACTGTAACTCCTCCTCCTCACTCACTGTTGGCTTTGTTCCCCTTATTCAGTTTTTTTTTTTCACCAGCTCAACGTATTTAATCTCTAGCTGCTTCGATTGTTGCTCTCCAACCAGCTGCTTCACGTTTCTTTCTTCAACCAGCCACGTTCTTTCATACCACCAGCTGCTTCTTGTGTAGTGCCATCAGCTGCTTCATCTCTCATGCACCCATGCTGCTTCAACGTGGATTCTTCAACGTGTTTTTCCTCAAGCCATGCATAATCCTCTTGCTTCAATAGTTGTCTTCAATGTATGTAATCTCCACCAAAGTCCTCTAATCTCTACAACAGCCACATTATTTTTCTCCACCCCACTCAAAGTGTCTTCCTTCTCTTTTTACGCTGCTCCATCCCTCTCTCATGCACACTACTATTCTCCACTCACGCTACTACCTCTCCATCATCCCAACATTTGGTGCAGCTCTCTCTTATTATTATTTTTTTCAACGTTACTCACGTTACTCCCCTTTGTCACGCAACTGCTCTTTGCTCTCCTCCTTTTATGCACATTCTTGTTGGCTTCACTTTTTTCTTTTCACGCCACTCCCTGTTATTACGTAGCTCTCATCTCATCTTTCTACGCTAGCAAACTTTTCACTGTTGGCTATGCAGTCTTGTTGTCTTTTTTTCAACACAGCCACTAATTGTTGTCTTCTATGTATTGAAAGATTTTTTAAGAGTATTTGGTCCACCCTTAGTCATGCAAACTTATCTCTTTGTCCCTCTCTCATGCCTGCCGCCACTTCTTCGTTTGTTTCTTCTCCACTCAATATTTATTTCAGCTCCCTAGATGTTTCCAAGGTCCCACTCTTATGCATGCCGCCAACTCCCCTTTCTTTTCATGCCACCAGCCTTTGAACCTTCTGTGTTATTTATTAATGTGACGACCTCCAACGCAACCTTCTTTATTTTTCCATTCTCCATGTTCTCTCCACTGTAAGCTTCTCTTCTCTTATTCTCTACGTTGTCGTTTTGTCCTGGGAAGCTTATCCATTAAATCACATTCTTGCATGCAAAAACATGCACACTTTAATGTTTTCTTTGAGCTTTTCTTGCTTGATGCTTTTGAACATTCCAAATATAATATGTGCCTAAAATTAAAACAATTAAGTTTTAATTAGTACAATTTAAACATTAAATGGACAAGAGTTAAGTAAACTATGTATCGAAAATCAATATAACATGTCCATTAACAATAGTGCATTGCTAATGCAACGTCTAATTGAAGTCATAACAAATACGTGTTCTAGAGTATAGTCTTGTATCCATTATCTCCTTGGTTGCTTGAAATTTTGTTTTGCTTCTCTAATCATATGTTGTTGATGTTGTTGCAGGGCTGAAGTCTGTAAGGAATCCAATTGAAGTTAATTAGTAGTTTAATACTAGAAAAGCCAATACCTCTAGTATCTACAAACTGTTTTCTTGTCACCTATTATCATGTTGTCTTAATGGGTGTCAGTTAAAGTGTTCAGAAATCCACTCATAAATACCTACCTAGATCAATAAGATCTTTTTAGTTTAGTTTTGGACTATTTTAAGATTGGTGTGTTTGTCTCCTTGACACTGATTGTCGTTGCAGTTTGTCTTTTTTGTTTGGTGTAACTATGCACTCTGCCTCTTTCTTTGTCCACTCCTCTTTCTGGTATCTCGATGTTCTATTTTAGTCGTTCATATATGGTTCTAAATTTGCTTAGTAGAAGAACAATTATGTTCTACATTTTATGAATTAACGTAAACATATCACATATGTATTGCATATTCTAATGGATACATAACTTTATTGTAGATATGCAGATAATGGGTGCTATTATGGCTGAGTTACTCACACTTGGACCTCTTTTTCTGGGTACCAGGTATCGGTCTTTATCGTTTCTGTGATTTTATTGTAGGGTTAGTTTACCTTTTGACATCAAGGTTAATTTTGCAGTAAGGCAGATGAGATCTACAAAATATGTAGTATAATAGGCACTCCAAATGAGGATTCTTGAGCTGATGGACTTGATCTTACAAGAGTTATAAATTACCAATTACCATAGGTCAGATTATTTGTTTCCAATATAACTGGGAGCTTGTTTAATTATCTTTGGTTATTAATGTCTAATTAATTTGGAAAATTGAGGAGTATTTCTTAATGTTGTTTATTTTTAATAGTTAAAATTCTAGAAAGTTTTTTTTCCTTGGCAAAACGGTAATCTTGAAAACAAATGTCTACCATTTTAAAAATTCTAGGCACTTTTGTATTTACAATCTATATATTGTGAATGATTAAGATGTAAGACAACTTTGAATGTTATTATGTTGTAGTTTGCTAGTGTAAACCTTTCTATCCTAATACCATCTACAAGTAATGATGCAATCAACCTTATTACAGTTAGTGTTGGGCCTTGAATTTTTTTTGTTTATTTTAGTAAACATGATTTGAATGAATTTTGGTATTGTTAGATAAATTATTTCTGATTGAGGTTAACTATTATGTCAAGATTAGGAGGATTTAATTCATGGATTGATGGAATTAAAGTATGGATGTTGTAAGGTACATAAGGGTATTTTTGGAAGAT
>JAOTAY010029248.1:0-26077 GCA_025629805.1 Erythroxylum baracoense | reverse complement strand
ACATTAGGTTAAGTATCGAGAACCTGTATGAGAGTTGATCCATTGGGTGTCGTTAACTCTCAAAAACCCAACGCATAGAAGAAGAAGTACAAAAACAAGATCAAAAGCACGATGGCGACAAAGAAATGCACAAGACCATCCACCAGCTTGTCGTTGTTGCCATTGTTGTCGTGGCCACCACAAGCACACATATAATAACCGAAATCGTCTTTTAGAAGGAAAAAGAGAAGGATAATGAAAAAGCTCACATATTGGAATTATTAATTGAAATATACATCAGGGAACATTCACTTAAATAAAGAATTTATAGTGATCTCATCACTTCTAGATGTTTTATGGAGATTGGTGATTAATCCGACGCCAGTAGATTGATAGACTAGCTACCTATCAAGTATTAACACCAAGATTAGATCTTGTGTGTTAATCACCACGTAGAGTAAAACGGGAGATCTAAAAGGAAAAATCAATATAAGGGCAGAATGGTAATTTTATCCTTTATTGTGCGGATTGCTATAATATGGCTCAAAATAAAGTTTACGATTAGACATCAAATTAATAAATTGAAACATGTTTTCTCATAATTTTAAGTAATTCAAGAGTTCAACCAATTGCCTTTTATGCAATAACATTTGCTTAATAAGTTGGAATTAATTCTAATGAGATTAAATTAATTCCAAGCTTATTGGAGCTTGAACTTTTTAAGTCCAATTAGATTCCCCACTTGGCTTCTAAGAAGGTTATCAAGTAAAGTAAGAAAAATAAGCGGAAGTTATTGGAAATAAAATGAGACAGTTTGGAGAGAAATGGACGAATTAGATTTGTGCCAATATGACTCGAACAATTTAATTAAGAGTTAATTAAATTTGGTCTTAAGCCTATAGTTAAATATTGGGCTTACACTAATTAATTGTTAATTATTCGCCCAAAGGAATATTTAATATTGGCCTAGATTTTGGTTTGATTAATTAGGTTAATTAAATTGAAATTTTTTAAAAATGAGTAAAACCGAATTCTACAAAGATATAGAATTCGGTAACACTCATCATTAAAATATTAAAAGAGAGAAAACATATACCTCTCTTTTGGAATTCAAAAAGAATGTCCAGGTGTCGTAGCAACTGGGATGCATGTCTTTTAGCATTATTTTCTAAAATAAACGTGTATTGCTTTTTTCCCTCCACTCTCTCCCAAAAGAATTTGGTAATGCTCTTTATTAAATGGTTTTAGTGGCTAGTTTTTAAAGTACCACCTTATGATGAGAGATAACGTCCAAGTATTGGACATGTAAGGACACAATTCATTTAGTTATATTCTAAATGAAAGTGTGCGTGAATTTTGGGTCTCAACATGCTTTCAAATCGTCGGCTATAACAAAAAAAAGGGAATGTGTCATTTTTTTTCTTATTTTCAACTAACCGAATATAGCAAAGGTTTGCTATTCATTTTTCTTCTCCTTTCCCACCAAAGGATCGTGTTAAACAAGTTGTCTAAGGAGAACAAGTGGTAGATTGGATTGGTTAAGGACACAGCAGCGAGGAGTCAAAGCTATAGCGAGGAGTCGATAAAATTCCAATCTTGCTCTTATTTTATTTATTTTCCTTATGCCGTATCATATATGGATTAAAAGCATGTTGATTTGGTGTTTAAGCTTCTGCTATATTTTGATTTCGAAAAAAGTTTTTGAAATCAACCGTTTAGCCGAACCAAGCATGTTTTTGTTTCCGATCCAACAATCGATATTAGAGCTGGTTTTATTATGCATGATTCAGTTCCTGTATGTTGCATGGGTTGGCAATTAAATTATGTATGCTGCATATTTTTATTTGATAATAATATATGTTGTGTATGCTTTGATTTGCTCTTTTGATTGTCTATAGAAAATTGATTTACCTTGTAAGCTTTCTTTGTTTTGTTTGTAACAAGGAGGGTGGCCTATCATCGCCATGTTTCCTCCTTGTCTTAATTTTTTTTGTTTTCATTTTTTTGTATTGTAAAAAATTCTGTAATTTTGAAGATGTAGCAGTCATGGATCAAAGAAAAGAATAGGTTTGGTTTTTATTTTTTGTTAATGGAAAATTTTATTTTGATTTAATTCTGTTAATTCTTGATTTTTTCAAGTACTGAAATTTTTGGTTTACTGTTTACAAATCAATTTGTTTTCAAGAAAATTAGAAATAAAATGCCATTAACTCATTTTTATTAAACGAGCCATGTCATGCGAGCGAAGAGTTCGAAGCAAAAGATCCAAGTCCAAGAAGAAATTTTGAGCCAATAGGTCTTGTAATTTTCTAGGATGGATAATCAAAAGTAGTTTCTAATTCACGAAATGAATAGATGAATGGATACAAATAATATGCGATATTATATGAATGTATACCATTTAGAAAAATTGCCAACCCTAGGCTTTGCTATGCATTCATTATGTATGAGATATATAATGAAACAATATAGGATGGTTTATAAATTGCATTTAGACAAGATGATATTTATTAAAACTTAAAGACTTAAAAAGATTAAGTGTGAGAGGATGCTCATGTGAGAGTCCATGGTCTCCATGCGATGGCCTATTTGCATGTGGTGAAGTGTTACTCCCCACCAGAGGACATAAATCCTAGATCTTGCATGGTTTAGGTCTCCTAAAGGATAAGTCTACTCATTGGTAGCAAATGTGACCTCCCACCGAAGCATGATTTACAAGTACCTTTAGTGGATGAATCAAATGGTTGCACACTCAATATGGTTTATCAATAACTTGTCCGCCGTAGCTCTGTTGATACATGCATGGACCAAATTATAGTGCTTCTTACAGAGTTAGGCAAGAAGATGCTTGGTAGCTTTTTGAGTAGGAGGGTCCTAGTTTTTCTTTTAATAGATAAGATGGCCCACTGTCACTTAGTCCGTTATAGATAAGAAAAATAACCGTCATATAAAGATATATTTTTTTAGGCTTTGTGAAATTTATCATTATGCATACATGTATCATGATTTTATACAAAGTTCCAATATTTTTGACTAGTATGCTCATTCTTTAATAATTTATATTTTCAGACATAATTACCATAATATGAATCCACTCACAATGCTCTTGGCTAATAATAAATTGGAAAACAGAGAGAAATTTAACTAATGGGGACGTAACCTTGACATTATTCTCCAATATGAACAAATTTTATAGATATTAACGGACAATGAGCCTGCATCTCTGGGTGACAAATCAACTCCTGAGCAAGTTCAGCAACATAAGTGATGGCAGAATGCTGATAAGACTGCCAAGTACTATATTCTGGTTTCAGTTAGCGTAATGTTACAGAAGCAACTTACAGGTATGTAAAATGCTGATGTAATGGTCCATCACTTATATGAGATGTTTGGTGTGAGGACCAGGTCTATAAGGGTGAGAGCTATCTAAACCTTTCACAATCTGAAACAAAATCCTGGTGAACCAGTGCGGGATTACATGCTTAAGGTAATCTCTACGGTTACTTGGGACGAAAATAGATGCGGAAACGTAGATGATAATGATCATCAACAACTTAAGCTCTTCTTTTCAACAGTTTAAGTTAGACTATGAGCTCAACACCAAAGATTACACCTTGAGTGAGTTGATGAATACCCTTCAGGACATAGAGGAGATATTAAATATCAGGGCCAATGGGCCAGAGGCTCATGTGGGATCTTCTTCTAAGCCCAAAGGTAAGGGCAAGAAAAAGAAGAAGGCTGCAAAGAAAGGGAAGGGCCAAACAAGGTTAAGGCCCAATCCATGAAAAAAGAGGCCAAAGAGGACACCAGGGAAAGTGTTTCCACTGTGGTGAGAGGGGCCACTGGAACAGGAACTGTGCGATCTACCTTAAGACCCTCAAAAGAAAACAAGGTATGGGTTTCCTAAGTTTGTTAGGAACTAGAAAAGTGGGAGATTCATTTGATTCTTGAATATTTGATTCAGGAGCCGCTGACCATGTTTGCAATTCTATAAAGGGGTTCCAGCAAAGGAAAAAAATTGCCTAAAGGCCAATTTCAAGTCAAGGTAGAGGATGGATCTTACATTTCTACAGAAACAGTGGGAGTAGTTATCTTAGACTTTCTTAGTGGTTATAGGTTATATTTGGAGAATGTATATGACATCCCAGTGGTTGTAAGGAACATGATTTCTGTTTTTTTAATAAAATCTGGTTATTCCTTATATTTTAAAAATGTTGTTTCAATATATGAGAATAAGGATTTTATTTGTAATGTGGTAATTAAACAGGGATTGTTCTTTATAGAACTTATGAATGGCTCACTAAACACCACAGAATTAATAAAACCAAGAAAATCCAATAACTCTAGCATTAATTCAAAATATCTGTGGCACTTAAGGATGGGTCATGTCAATCAGAAAAGATTTGACAGGTTAGTGAAGGATGGGATCCTTACGGGCTTAGATAATGGTCCATTACCCACCTGTGAGTCTTATATTGAAGGAAAGATGACCAAGTCCTCATTTCCTTCCAAAGGAAACAAATCTGAATCCACGTTAGACCTGGTACACACTGATGTGTGTGGGCCATGAATGTACAAGCTAGAGGAGGTTATAAATGCTTCATAACCTTTATAGATGATTACTCTAGACATGGCTATTTGTATTTGATGAACAAAAAGAGTGAATCCTTTGAAAGGTTCAAAGAATTCAAAGCTCAAGCTGCTTTTTTGAATTTGAGAAGCAGCTAGGCAAGCTATTAAAACAATTTCATTCGGATTGAGGTGGTCAGTGCTTATCTGGAGAGTTCCAATAATTCCTAATTGACAATGAAATTGTTTCCATCTTATCATCTCTCAGAAACCTAAACAAAATGGTCTAAGAGGAGGAATAGGACTTTATTGGAAATGGTAAGATCAATGATGTCCTACACTAGCCTTCTCAAATCGTTCTGGGGATATGCCATACAAATGACAACTTATCTTCTTAACTTTGCTCCATCCAAATCGGTGCCTAAAACACCTAGGGAGTTGTGGGCTAGACAAGTGCCTTCATTGTGGCACTTAAGGACTTGGGGCTGCCCAACCCATGTTCTAAGGCCTGAATCCACAAAGATGGAACCAAGTTCAGAGGTATATTTGTTAGTAGGATATCCTACGAGTACACAAGGGTACTGTTTTTACAGTCCTCAGGATAGGAAGGTATTTGTGTCGACAAATGAGACCTTATTGGAGGAAGAATTTGTGAGAAATCATAAAGGAAGAAATGATGTAGTACTAAAGGAATTAGCTATTTCATCCAAACCAAGAGTTGATTTGGATATAGCAGAATGAGATGTCGAAATGGATTCAAGAGGTAAATTGAAAGAGCAGTCTAATCTTCAAGTAGTGCTTAGACGTAGTGGGACGCTCATGAGACAACCAGACAGGTATCTAGGTCTAAAAGAAGGCATACTTGCTATGTCAGACCAAGAAGTAATGAATCCCATTACTTATCTATAAGCTATTAATGATGTTGATGCGGAAAAATGACTCAAGGTAATGGAATCGAAAATAGATTCCATACACGCCAACGAAGTCTAGATCCTTGTAGATCTACCACAAGGTGTAAAAGCCATAAGGAGTAAATAGATCTTCAAAAGGAAGAGAGGATTTGATGGAAAGGTAGAGACCTTTAAAGCTAGATTGGTAGCTAAGGGCTATAACCAAAAGGAACATATAGACTATGAGGAGACTTTTTCTTCGATTGCCATGCTTAAGTCCATCTGAATTCTATTAGCTATAGTAGCCTATTTCGATTATGAAATATGGAAAATGGACGTCAAGACTGCATTTCTTACTGGGGATCCTGAGAAGACCATTTATATATCTTAACTAGAAGGATTCATTGAGCCAGGTAATGAGCATAAGGTATGCAAGTTGTAAAGTTCTATTTATGGACTTAAGAAAACATCTATGTCTTGGAACATTAGGTTTGATAAGGGTATCAAAACCTATGGATTCATACAAAACCTAGATAAGCATTGTGTCTATAAAAGGATACAAGAAGGTAAGGTTACTTTCCTTATTTTGGATTTCGATGATAATATACTCATTGGGAATGATGTAGGAATGTTATCTATGGTCAAAGGATGACTGAACGAACAATTCTTAATGAAGTATTTGGGAGAGGCTAGCTATGTTATAGGGATCAAGCTTGTAAGGGATCATAAGAACAAACAGATAGCCTTGTCTTAACTAACCTACATCGAGAACATGCTTAATAAGTTTGCCATGCAGGATTCCAAGAGGGATTTCACACATACTAGACATGGAGTCAAACTTTCAAAGGAGTAAGTGCCTAAGACCCAAAAGGAGGTTGAACGTATGCACAACATTCTATATGCTTTGGTAGTTAGAAGTCTAATATATGTTATGCTTTGCACTAGACCGAATATCTGTTACGCAATGTGACTGGTAAGCAGATTTCAGTCCAATCCAGAAATGGAGCATTGGACTGTAGTCAAGTGTATATTGAAGTATCTTTGTAGGATGAAGAACTCAATGCTTGTTTACTCTAAAAGTGACCTTATTCTGATAGTATATACAGATTCTGATTTCCAATTAAAAGTTGATTCAAGGAAATCAACTTCTGGTTCTATATTTACTTTAGGAGGTGGAGCCATTGCTTGTAGGAGTGTCAAGCAATCTTATGTTGCTGATTCAACTATAGAGGCTAAGTATGTTGCCTTTTATGAAGCAATAAAAGTAGTCTAGCTCCACAAGTTCCTAAAGGATTGGGAGGTAGTTCCTAAGGCAGAAAAGGTCATTACACTTTATTATGATAATATTGAGGCAGTAGCTAATTCTAAAGAACCTCAAAACCATAAAGCTGCCAAACACATTGAGAGAAATTATCATCTCATAAGAGATATAATACAACGTGGTGAGGTGGATGTGGTAAAAATTCCCACAGAACAAAACCTTACTGATCCATTCACGAACACGCTTCGAGGGTCACCTAGATGGAATGGGAATGAGGGATTTATCAAACTTGCTTTAGGGTAAGTGGGAGATGGTTAGGGTTATGTAAATATAGTGCCCTGTAAAGCAAGTGTATTTACAAATACCTTAAATTTTTTTCCAGTTATAATATTGCAATGAAAATTTTCATTATTAATAAAACAAAAGAGTTTGGTTTTATTTGTATGAGCATAATATAACTAGTCATAAGGTACCAAGGTTCTTTTATAAGTAATATACATATACATAAAGATGTATGGGAAACATGCATATTATTCGAATCTAAATTAATAGTTCACAGTCCAATAATCAAGTTGGTCACTTGATTATGGCTTAGACTGTAGTGTTGTGATTTACCTCCATGTAAGTAAAGGAGTTTACTTCAAGGAAGGAGTTTACTTCAAGGGAATGACAAGTTTTAAATCATGATGGTAGTTGACTATTAGTAATGGAACTATTAAATGAATTTAGAATCGTGTATGTTTTTAAAGAATAAAGTAGGTCGTTACTTTAATCTTGAAACATACACCTTAGCATTCGTTTATTACGAACCATAATCTTGATGAGTGGTGAACTCATGTGTGTTTCGTTATAATTCTTGATATGATCAAAATGGATTTTTATAGGGTATCAATACAGTGTCCGTATGTTGGAATTATTAATTGAAATATGCATCAAGGAACATTCACTCAAATAAAGAGTTTATAGTGATATTATCACTTCTAGATGTTTTACGGAGATTGGTGTTTAAATTAGAGTCAGTAGTTTGATGGACTAGCTACCCATCAAGTCTTAACACCAAGATTAGATCTTATGTGTTAATCACCATGTAGAGTAAAATGGGAGATCTAGAAGGAAAAACCAACATAAGGGCAAAACGGTAATTTTACCCTTTATTGTGTGGATGGCTATAATATGGTTCAAGATAGAGTTTTCGATTAAGCATCATTTTCTCATAATTTTAAGTGATTCAAGAGTTCAGTCAATTATATTGAGTAGAATGACATTTGGTTAATAATTCGAAAGTAATTCTAAAGAGAATTAAATTAATTCTGGGCTTATTGGAGCTTGAATTATTTAAGTCCAATTTAATTGCCCACTTGGCTTTTAGGAAGGTTATCAAGGGAAGTAAGAAAAATAAACGAAGGTTATCAGAAAGATAATGCGACAGTTTGGAAAGAAATGGACTAATTGGATTCGGGCCAATAAAACCAAAACAATTTAATTAAGAGTTAATTAAATTGGGTCTTAAGTCTATAATTAAATGTTGGGCTTACACTAATTAATTGTTAATTATAAGCCTAAAGGAACTTTTAGGAATGGGTTGGAATTTTATTTAATTAATTAGATTAATTGAATTAATTTTTTTTTTTAAAAAGAGGCAAAACCGAATTTTACAAAGATGTAGCATTCAGTTATGCTCTTTATTAAAGAATGAAAAGGTTGGTTTTAAAGAAGAAAATGTCTAGCCCTTTTAGCATTCTTTTATTAAAGAATGAAGTGGTGCATTTTTTTATTGTTCTCTCCACTCTCTCCCAAAGCATTCGGTTATGCTTCTCATTATTGAATGGTCTTAATGGGTGTTTTTTTAAACACCACACAAGAGCACGTTTTGATGAAAGATAACGTCCAAGTGTTGGCTTTGGAAGGTCTCATTGTCAATTAGCTTTGTTCATAAGCTAATTGCATTGTGTGTGAATTTTAGAAAAGAATACTCTCTCCAAAACTGAACATGTGTTGGAGTGGTAGGTGGACAACTCATCCTTTAGTATTTGATGTTAAATGAAATTGGGTGATCTTTTGCTCTCCTAGAGTTCTCTCTCGAAAACCATTTGGCCATAAAAAAATGAGAAGCTCTCCACTTGCTCTTTTTTAGCTGAACATAGAAAAGAAAGATCTCCATTTATTTTTCTTCTGCTTTCCCATAAAAGGATTTCGATAACCAAGTTTTCCAAGGAAAGCAAGTGGTAGATTGGATTGGTTGAGGACATAGTAGCGAGGAGTCAAGGTTGTAATGAGGAGTTAGTAATAATCCAATCTTGTTCTTCTTTTATTTATTTTGTAAATGATGTATCATGTTTGGATTAAAAGCAGGTTGATTTGGTGTTTATGCTTTTGCTATATTTTTATTTCAAAAAAAGTTTTCGAAATCTACCATTTAGCCAAACCAAGCATGTTTTTTATTTTGATCCAATAAGTATGATTTTGAAAGAAATTTTCTTGTTTTTAAATGATTTGTATAGAAATTGATACTCAGTGTGAGCTACATTTTATTTGTAGGTCTTGTTTAACTTTTCAATGAAGAAGAAATGAATTTGAATAAGTAGGGTGAATTTATGGAAGTTTTGACATGAATTTAGATGAACACAAGTTGAACATGGACCCATGTTCAGAAAACATTTCAAACATAACCTTAGTTTAGCTCCTTAATGAAGAAGGAGTGAAGTTAAACAAATTGGAGCTAAATTAGAGAAGTTTTGACATGAATTTTATATGAACAAATGTTGAACATAGATCTATATCCAAAAAATAGGTCAAATACGGCACTATGTTCTTTCTTGTGTAAGTTACTAGTTTATTCTATTTCCTAGTGAATTTGCTACATAAAAAATGGCCTAAACATAAACACGTGTTCTTAACATAAACCCTTGGATGAAAGAATGAAGAGATACTAAACCAACATAAGGCTAACACAAGTTAGTGTTGGATATCTATATTGGAAGTAATTTTTTTGTAAATTAGGATTTTCTACAAGTATGAAGAACATGAGACTAACCTATGTTAGACAATAATCTTTGAAGATTTTAGGGTTTTATAGGAATAAAAGGAGCTTTTGGGGAAATAAGCAGGATGAGAATAGAGAGAATTCACAAGCAAAAAAAATAAAGAATATTAGGAAAAGAATGAAGAAACTTTAAAAGAATGAGAGGGATTTCATCAAGATTCAACTAAAAAACATCAAGATTTCAAGACCTATAAGAATGATTTTGTAATCTTTTTTTCTTTCTAGATGTTGTTGGATTTCTTTATCTTAGTATAAACTTAATTGGGATAGATTTAGATGGAATGGACCCTAAAAATATTTTTTTAGATTTCTTTATTGATTTCATAAAAGACCTAAGTTGTCATTTGAATTATTTATAATTAATATTTATGATTTAATTAGAATTTGATGGCATTTGATTCAATTTGAAATATCATATATAAGAATTAATAATTCATATATATGAATAAATCATGACATGAATAATAAAAATTCTATTGAATCCCAGAGATATAACCATATGAATCTTATAGGTTATAGCAAAATCCATCATGGAAATTCACAGAAGAAGTTAATTCATTCTTAAGGACTTTGATTGTAAAGGGATTTCAACTAACTAACTTAAGGACAAGGGTTATATTTCTCGAGAAAAACAAGATCGTATTTTTAAAATTCATACCAACCTAAGAAATTAGGGTCAATCATTAAATCTTTTTTTAGAACGTAAATATTCATTAGAAGTTAATAAATGTATTAGTTTACAACAAAATCCAATATCATCATACGAAATAAACTTTAGCACTTTTAAAATTTTAACTTTATTTTACTTCTCGAATCGACAAGGCATTGCTGCCATGACATGGCTTTGTTGCCTTTCCTTTGTCAACATATTATTGCTACCATGTATTAGCCTTGTAAGTTTTCAGCTATCCTTGTTTTGTCCTCCATCTACACTTCTTGACTTGGTTTCTGCTTACCACTATCCATCCACTTATTTGAGGGTGATCTTCAAGTTACTCCCAGATTCTCCATGGAACGTCTAGTAGTGCACTCTATTGTACACCATTACAAAACAAATGTTAAGCTTCCTCCTTTTCTGAAATTTTCAATTCAACACATATTTGCCATTTGCTTGTTAACCAATCATTTTATGATTTATGATTCCGTTCGTATGGTTGTGTACCTATATTTGGTTTTTCTCCCTAGCTTCAAGAGCTTCCTTCTGATTTGTTTGGACACTAGGTGTGTTACTTCACCCTTCCTTCTAGATAGTTTTACTCTCTGTATGCATGACAATTATAGTTTACATTTTGGATCCAAATGTCTGTTTAATTATTGCCCTTATATAGTGCTAGATACCTCCAGCTTTTACTATCTTTAATCCTATAATAATTGGACTCCCTTTTCAGAATAAGTGATTTCGTTATCCTATAGGTAACTTTCCCTATTACCATCTCCATCGAGCTATCATTTTTGTTAAAGCATTTATTATTTCTTTCCATCCACAACCATTATAAACATAGTCGAGCACTAATTATATATGCTACATTGTTGCTCCTAGTGTTGCATCTGTGATCTTATATAAACTGAATTATCTCCAAGAGTTTGTTAATGGTGCATTATCAAAGGCTGAGATCCTTAGCGTGATTCCACACTCTTATGAAAGCTCACATTTAAAGAATAACCAAGTAATTGATTCCAAGCCATCTATGTAAAGAGGGCAAGTACTAGATAGATTCATAAATGTTAGTCCAACCAAAGTACAAAGATTTCTTCTCAGCCATAGTAGGAAAAAGGTTATTTATATAAGGCATCTGTCTCATATTAACTTGGTTAATGTGATCTTAGGTAATCCACTCCCTACAAGCTTTGTTAATGAACTTTTTGCTACCACAATTCTTCCATCTATAGTGATATGCATGGTTATAATTTAGGTAATATCGAGGGAGCCATTGTACCTTCCCTATTAAGTAGTTATCCCATTGGCCCTCATTTATCCATCTTCTTATTTTGGATATTGTTTTCTTTTAACTCTTTTTTAAAAAAAAGTTTCTTGTAGTTATATTAGCTAGGGGTGGTTGTATGCTTTTGGACCTCCCTGGACCTTGCTGCTCAGTGATATTCCTATTAGGACGTTGTTGTTGTTATTATTATAGTAAGGTTCTTTCTTTATTAACTACTTTACAACTAATATTTTGTTTGAAGGATTCCCTCATTTTAAGTAGTAAGTTTAAGAAATATAAATTGTTTAGTTTATTAACTAGTCCTTATAAGCTTTTTCCCTTCAAGAAATAGTTGTGCATCCACTTTGCCTAAATGGTCTTTATCCACTAGGACCTTGCATAATCTCTTCCCTAGCAATACTTTGTTGCTTATGTTAATTGGGGTTATTACTAGAACCCTTTCATCAATTGTTTTACACACTTTCTTCTAGCTAACCTTAGCGTTTGATCCTCCCCTATTGCTATTTCCCTATTGAGATCTTCATAATCCTTTCCATGGTTTTAACTAATTTTTTGAAAATGAAAATGTGTGAGGTCCAGTAGATATGCATAGAGTTTAAGATATTTTTTATCAAATTATAATCTAATTCTATATAAAAGAGCCATATTTATCAAACTTTCTAGCCTATTTTATTTCTTCTTTATAAGTGGAAGACATTTATGAAAATGTAATCGTCTTATAGATAAGAAGCAAACCTAAATAAATGAATCGGTGTTGTTTTGTTTCTAATATAGAGATTTTTTAGAGTCTTTTAGCATTTAGATAAGCACTAGTGGAGAGTATATGGTTTATGCTCTTATTGATCCCCAATACAGAGTGCTATAAAAAAAATTTTGAGAGTAGGCATTAACAAGTTCACAGAGTTAGTATAAGCCTTATAAAAAAGTAAAAGATCATTCTCAAAACATAGGCTGAATATTTCCTATTTCTTACATTTACCATAGAATCTAAAGTTATTACCCATAGAGATTTTATAAGAGTATAGTCTGGTGAGAGCTTTCATGCAAAGTATGAATAGGTAAGGGGAAAGTGGATCCTTTTGTAAGTCACCTACCTCTATTAAACAACTTTATTGGTTCTCCATTGAATAACACACTAACAGAAGTAGAGGTGATGCTTAATTTAATCGTTCCTTTAAATTTGTTAGCAAACTTAAGAAATTCTAGTAAAGGATAAAGTCCCACATGATATTATCAAAGATGATGCTAAAATTGATCTCTATTACATAAGACTTAAATACCTTTCTCAATCTATTTGACAACATTTTAGATATGATTTTATATAGGAAATTGCAACATGATATGGGTCTATAATTACTAAAAGAATTAGGATTAGGGATTCCAAGGGCTAACTAAATTAAGTTTATATTAATTTCTTTGAGCATATCTCCTTTGTCTATGAATTTGATTATTGCTTTACTTATAATATCTTTCCTTTTATGCCTAGTTTGTAAATTGAAATATCTATTGAGTCCATCAAGGACAAAATCTTTATAGGAATTCACTCTAAACACCACTCTCTCTATTTACAAGGCATTAAATAGACTGTTCAATAGATTTAGATCCTCCCTTTGAGGTTCTATGTTGACAAAAGGCCTAAGGAATTGGATAAAAGAATTTGTCTCATGTAGGGAACTGATTGATTTCTTAGAGAAAATAAAATCTTCCTCTACTAGAGCAGCTGAATTGGTATTTGTAGACCACTTTGAGATCTTGTAAAAGTAATTTTATTAGTATTATTCTTAGAAAGGATTTAGTTGAAGAATTACTTGGTGTTTCTTTCACCCTCCTTTATCTAATTTACCCTTTCTCTTTGCTAAAGAAGAGTGGATTGATTCTCTATTGCATTCAAGTAATTATATAAAGTCTACTTCTTATTTCTTATAAGCTCCTCATTTCTTAGGTTATTAGCTAATTCCTCTTAGATAGATGATAGTTTTTCCTTTGTTAGATTTATAACCTATTTAGATTTTCCCATTCTCTTAGCATTTAATTTCTTGAGTTCATTCATGATGCTCTTCAGCTGCTACACATATATAATTTCATCGCAGCCCTAGATATTATATTCCATCCCTTCCTATAATTATTAAACCTAAAGGGGAAGCTCTTTTTTACTAGTCTTGAATATCTCTTGAATTTTGATTGGGTATGATTAGAGAATATATGATTCATAAAACAAACATTTCTTTTTGCATATTAGATTAACCATTCAACATTTAACATAGCCCTATCCAATTTTTTTAATGTCCTAATTAGAATATTGGTTATTGCTCTATATAAACACACTACCCTCAATTCTCAAATTAAATAATTTAAGCTTCTTTATACAATTCTTCAGATCCTCAATTTAGTTTCTTAGGTTATATTTGCCATCAACCTTAGAATAATAGAAGCTGTTATTATAGTCCTTTATTACTGTCCAAAGACCCTTTAAGGATGTCTGGATCCTTTTTAAGCTCTCCCAAAGTAGTTTCCTTTGAAAATTTACATTTTAACCATTTATAATCAAAGCATATAGCATGATGCCCTCTTGGGTGAAGTGAGTTTCAGTATGATCATTTTATCATCTTCAAACTGTTTAACCAACACTCCACTAACATTGTATGATACAATTATTTTACCATAGTGGTGATGTAGAAGGTTAGAAAGAAAGTTCCATTGAGTCTCCTATTATACTAACCTCTCCATAGTTTTCTACCTTATTTTAGTTTTCAAAATAATAAGAATGAGTGACTTTTCTTCATTGAAAAAATATCTGAAAGCTTGCTTCATTCTTAGGCAATTTAAGCCTTTAAATTTCCACACTATAATAGTCAATTTGTTGAGATGCTACCTTTGGATCCCCTAGATCCTCCTTATTGATTTTCTACTACTCGCTCTCAATAAGTCTTCCTCCACAACTTCCTTAGTTGCATCTTTCTTAGGATGTTCTATTGAAGTGTTCAAATTTTGATATTGTAAGGTGTAGCCTTATTCCATTATTAGAAGCCTCTCATTTAAATTCTTGGTTACAATATCTTTAATAGTTTTTAAGGATTCTTGATTGACCATTCTTTTATCTCCTTTCTTTAGATTGACCTCGGTTTATAACTTATTAGTAAGGGGTTCAATAATGTGCTTAATACTCTTTTACTTGCTAGCACCCTCAAGTAAAACTTTTGGTTCCTCTATTCCTGTAATCTTAGCATAATTCCTTTTTTTAAAAATCTTCCCCACTTCCTTGAATTTATTTACCTAAGTTTTAAAGGAAGGTTTCCATTAATAAATCACTAAAACGGAGTCCTCGTATAGGGAGTTTTCTGAGCTAAGCCTTATGAGGGGTATACTGTCCAAAGATCTGTAGAGAGTTTAATGCTTATTCATATTCTTATAAACCATATCATCTTCTTCTTAGCTATGCTTTCATCCATATAGATAGGTTTTCCCAAGTAATAGGCTAACATGTTTAATCCCCTAGTTTTCTAATATTCTAAGGGAACATTATATAGATTAACCTATATGGTAATGTTATCTTACTTCACCTTTTTCAAGATTAATGAACAATTTCTAACTTTACATGAATATAGAAAGCTAATAGAGATGCTAGGGTCAATCATTTGATGGCTTCTTTATATAAGACAAAGATTAAGAAAATGAGTTTCTCTTTGGAGAGAAGTATTTTAATTCCAGTAGAAGGACGTTGAAATCATCATGTAGGAACCTATAGGGAGCTTACAGAGTTAGTTCAAGAAGAAGGTCTAACATATCTAATTTATAGGCAACACAACAAGGAGATTTGTTGATAAAAAAGTTAGATAGAGTGATAGTAAATCAATAGTGGCTTAAACATTTCCCACTTTCTTAAGCCCATTTTGGTGATAACATTTATTCTGATCAGTTTTGGATAGATATCTTGAGTTTTTTTCCCTCCAAAACATTAGGAACCCTTTTCAAAATTTTCAATGGCTTAGCATAAAGATCAATCTTCCAAGAATTAGGTCTTGCAAAATAGAGTATAGAAGTGAAAGGTTATAAGGCTTTTCAAGCTATTAAAAAACTTAAACTTGTTAAGGCTGCAATTAAGGAATTTTCTAAGGAACAAATTAAAGGATTATCAGAAGCCAAAAATAATGAGACTTGCACAAGAAAATTTTCATAAATATCATCTTAATAATGCTATGAGAATATTAGAGAATCAAATATTAAAGGAGTACTAGGAGGCTTTATCTTTGCATAGTTCTATTTTAAAATAAAAATCAAGGATCAATTGGATAAGAGATGGAGATACTAACTCCAAATTCTTCCACTCTTCTATCCTAGTTAGAAGAAACAAAAACAAGATTATTACCCTCTTTAATACATTAAGAAAAGATGTTCACAAGGGCTAAAAAGATTCTGTGATAGGAAATTAGACATTGGTAAATGAAAACCACCTTGACTAGATTAGAGTAAATAAAAATGTCGAATCAAGTTGCCATTTGCCTTGAAATGATTCATATACTACCACTAACTTTCCCAAAATAAGAGGGGATCTATTGCTTACTGCTAATAAAATCAGTAAGAAATAGTTATAATCAACCTATATAACTAATCAAGTTTTTCATGCTGATTAGAAAAAGTTATAATAGATTGCATTGAATTTCTTCATTAATCTGATGGGAATTGAAAATGACAATATAGCTAGCGAATTCAACGTTAGCATATTCTTTGAAATATTTATCAGTTAGGAGGTGAAGGATTATATGGACTCACCCATTACACAATAGGAGATTAAAAAATTCTACTTGGTTTACATCTACCTAAAGCTCTAGGACTTGATGGATATTTTACTTGTTTCTTCTAAAAGACTTGGGATATTACTGGTAAACTATTCATTAAGGATCTGCAGAAATCTTTTCCTTCTTCTTATATTTTGAAGGAAATGAACCAAAATTTTATATGTCTTAATCATAAAGAATAAGAATCCCTCATCCATGGCAGATTACAAGCCTATATCTTGCTATAATATTTTTTATAAAGTAATCGCAAAGATTCTAGCAAACAAACTAAAGCTGGATTTAAAGGATGTCATTGATTCTACTCAAGGTGCACTCATCATTGGGAGATCAATAGAAGATAATATATTGCTCAGACAAGAACTAATGAAAGACTACACCTCAAGTAGAGCTATCAGAAGTTGTTCATTTAAAATTGACTGCTTCAAAGATTTTGTTACCATCAAATGGAAGTTTATTGTGTCATCTTACTAGATCTTGGATTCTTATAGCAATTTGTTAAATGGATAATTGAATGCATCACAACAACTTCTTTTAGAATTTTTATTATTGGAGATCTTACTCCAATCTTTAGAAATACCAGGGGAATAAGGCAAGGGGATCCTTTTTTCCCCTTACTTAACAAACTCATCTCTTATAATGGCATGTTTTAATGCTGTCATACATGTAAGGAGCTGAGGATCACACATTTGATATTTATTAAAGATCTTATGATGTTATGTGCTATTGATTTCCAATCCATTGAAATAATATTAGGTATTCTAGAGTTATTCTCAACTTATTCTAGATTGAAGTTCAATGCAAACAAAAGTAATATGTTCATTTCTTCTGTTGTGAGAAATCAATATGAATTGGGCAAAGGATCTGGCTATAGATTCAATCTCCACCATTCAAATATCTTGACATTCCCATTACCAAAGCCAAAACTTAGAGACTTCATTCCTTTGATTGAAACATATAAAGCAAGAATCAATGTTTAGCAAAACAGGTTTTGATCCTTTATTGCTAAGATCACTTTGATTAATTCTATCTTAAATAGTCTACATGTGCATTAGAGTTCTCATTTAATTTTTCCTAAGAGAGTCATCAAGGAGACTGAGAGGTGTATCAAAACTTTCTTACAGTTTAGAAAGGCAGAAAACTCAAAAGGTGCAAAAGTTAAATAGGAGGAGATATATATGCCCAAGAAGATAGGAGGGCTGGGAATTATACCTCTCTCTCTTATACAAAACGTCATTTTAAGTAAAAGGATTTACAGATTATATATTAATAAAAGAGCTTTATGGATCAAATAGATTAATGAACTTTAGCTAAAAAAATAAGAATTTATCGCATTCAGAAAAAAGAAAGAAGAACTCTTAGTACTTCTCATATATGTCAAAAATAAGAAACCTCTTATACCTTTGGATTAAGCACAAGTTGAATGATGAAAAAAATTTGGTTTTGGCATGACAACAAGATTGATCGTAGTTCATTATTCATAAGAAATGATCTCTTACACTTTAAGGAATCGAATTATTTTAAATGTTAGAGTTTCTTCGCTCATACTGCATAAAGTTTGTCATTGCAACTTTAGATACTCCTATTCACTCTCTAATTATCTTCCTTAGATTCATCATTTGCATAGAGAATACAAAATCATTTGGTTAGCTAATACTAATGGATATTTCACTAATAACTCTTATTCTAAAATTTATAGAACTAACTTGGAGAATGTACCATTGTATGAGATACTATGGAAACAAGCTTCCCAAACCTTTATTAATTAGTTAGGTAGTTATAAAAATAGGATAAAAAATAAGGATAAGTGATTTGGATCCTATGATTATCTTTGTGTCTTATGCAAGGAAGAAGAGGAAGATAGGAACCATCTCTTTTTTCAATGCAGGTTCTCTAAAGTAATTTAGAATAAAGAGTTACATCTCCTAATCGAGTATTATTAAGCATATGAATAGCATACTATTGTGGCATGGGTTACTAAAAAGGTTGAAGAACTTAAGCAAAATAGCGAGCTACTTAAAACTGCTTTCATTTCAACAGTCTATTTAATATGGAGAGAAAGAAATAACAAATTATACAAAAGGGGAAACTTGATGTAGTGCATTTTAACACTACTCAAAATAACTAGACC
Organism: Erythroxylum baracoense; assembly: GCA_025629805.1. Taxonomy (NCBI): domain Eukaryota; kingdom Viridiplantae; phylum Streptophyta; class Magnoliopsida; order Malpighiales; family Erythroxylaceae; genus Erythroxylum; species Erythroxylum baracoense. The sequence goes on along the minus strand of JAOTAY010029248.1, from coordinate 7,468 downwards.
TTTAACTATAGCAGTGGTGGGTCTAGATCGACCTCACAGAAAGTGTTCGGTTAGCTTTTGTTAAGAAAATAATCAGTGTTTATGTTATGGGGGTTTGGTTTGGTTCAAATGAGAAAATAAAATGAAACTAAACTAAGAAAAACAAATTAATGAAAACTTTTAAAGATGTTGAAAAGTGATTTATCCATTAGATACCTGGTCATTGGTTCAATCTCGACCTACACACTATCAAACATACTTCATTGAATTATTGTTCTCTTACCTCCTAGCAATTAATAATTATAGATTAATAATAAACTCTATTAGCCCTGGTTTTTCCTTAGGTCGTGTTTAATTAAGAGACACTCATTAATTAAACCTAACTATTAAACAACCTAGGATACATTCTCAACATTTAATTGGACAACCGCATTATGAATTAGGAAAACAGATTAACTAAGGCAACAACCACATATGCTCGGGTCATTTAACCTAGGTTATGTTATCCCCAATGATTTGGAACCAATTGGAAACATAACAATTACAGATTGTATCCCTAATGATCTAAAACCATTAGTTACTATAAATGAATCAACATAACAATTACGGATTATATTGAAGATTCTAGCAATATCTAAACATAACAATTACATATTGTGTTCAAGATTCTAACAATGGGTTGATACATAAACAATCTAATAATAACGAGAATAAAGATCATTCATACATGAAAACCGAAATCTATAAGCATAGGATAACATAATCAATCCATAAAAAGAGAAAGAACAACAAAAATTATGAAAGAAATGCTTAACCAAGTTCTTCGACGTCGATATCTACTCCAAATCAGGTTAAAAAAGCCTAGCCCTTCATAAGTCTCCAAAGGATGAGAGTTCTACCCCTTTTTCACCTTTGAAACCCTTAAATCATTTTTCTCTAACCTTTCATAATATTTCTGCCATGAAAATGATGTATTTATACTCAAAACTAGGTTTCGGGTGAGTTAGCCTCATTTCAAAGATGTGTATATGTTTTTCATGGGCATGCATATGAGTCATAGGTGTGTATGGTGCTGGCATTCCCATGAAAAATTAGTCATGGGCATGCATAAAGTGCCATGCCCATGATAAATAAGTCATGGGTGTGACTAACATGCTCACACCCATGACTTTTATATCATGGTCGTGAGTCATTGCCAACACTCTTCATTATTTATGTTTTCAACATAAACTCTTCATTTTATGCATTTTCTTATATCCTCTTGTTCTAATCCTTCTCCTTCTCACTCTATGAAGACAAGTGAGTGTGAATCTTAAGAAGACAGTTCAAACATAGTGCTTTTAACTCACTTTAGCTCTTTCACTTCCGAATTGTACATAAAACCAAATATGAACTAAAGTTAAACTATTAAGCATTTCATATCATTAAATACTAAGTGTTATAGAATAAATGCATAATCAATTAAGCACAAATCAATTCCCCTCCCCCCCCGGACACACACACACATAGCTTTTGACTGTCCTTAGACAAAACATCATAATCAAAATCATAGACCCAAAAAAATTTACTTATTTCCCATATCTTCCAAAAATATATAGTCATAAGAAAAGATGAATAACTTTCAAAAACCATAGTAAGAACTAAACATTCAATGCTTATACTTATGGTCAATTAACATTCATCACCTTTAGAAATTGAGCAATCTAGGGGTAGACTTTAACAAATGTGTTTAAATAATATATCTTTATAGATACACTAAAAAACTATTCATGATCATAACATTCCACAACTTTATAAATCGTTTCATTTCTCCACCACTAAGATTCACATGCATATTATGAATCAAAGGACTTTTCAAGGTTGTAATATGGATAAGGGTAAGGGGAGATATATTTAGGTAAAGTAACATAAAAGCCATTAAAGCTAGTGCAATAAAAAAATACTCAATATACCATCAAATGCAAAAACCAACATTTTCTCACAGTTGTGCACATCAGTTATGATGAATTCAAAAACTATGTTTTCTACTCCACAAACCACATAAAACATAACCAACTAGAAGGAATCACTTATGCAATTGATGATAATATGTTGAAACTACAAGGAGTGATCCTTCAAAGCCACATCTACCTCATATGCATCATATTTAAATTACCCATTCCTCACAATTTTATGAGGAGACATTAATCATAAATAACTTTGCAAAACAATTGCCTTTCCTCCTAGATACTTTTATTTCAATATTTTTCTTCTCTTTATTTTTCTTTTTCTTTTCTCTTTTTCTTTCCTTTTCTTTTCATTTAAAAAATGAAAGAAGTTACATCAACATGGGAATTTCTTTGATAAGACATAAAATAACATCCCAATAATTATAACTATCCTATATATATGTACACCCCCACATACTCTTGTACATCCACAATCATTAACAATTAACAAATGTTCCACTTCTTTTATGGTTTGGGTGGGACATTTGGTTAGGTTTAAAGCACGTAATGTGGTTAGCACAAAAAGAAAGGCTAATAAAGCTTAAGGGGGCTTAACAAAGGGAAAATTCACATCAAGGGGTAGGTTATTTAGCTAATGTAGTTTATAAAAAGAAAGGATGCCTATATCATTTCCATGTTAATACAAGTGAAAAATGTGGTCTTGAATGGAAAATCAAAGCAAAGTCAGGATGTACATGTCATGAAGGTTACACATAAACAAAAGAAAATGAGACTAATATGGATGTGTTAGTCTAATAAGGCCTAAAATCCCACTGGCTTTTGTCTACCACTAGTCAATAATCTTCTAAAAATAATGCATACTGATCAATCACAAGAGAAAAAGTACATGCTAAGGTCACCATGGTTTTTTCTAGTCAATTCATGCTCTGATTATGACTACATAACCCTATAAGCAATAGAAAAGAGAAAATGTTTATATGTTTCTTTGGTTCTCTCTCTCTTTTATTGAAAACTTAAAAACACGTAAAAACAAACAAAATTAGAAACACGCATGTATATAAGAAAGAAATGCCAAAATGTAAAGGAAAAGAAATTAACTTCCCTTGGGTTGCCTCCCAAAAAGGGCTTTATTTAGTGTCGCTAGCTCATTTCTATCATTTGACCCATTTGGTTTGCCAAGTTATAGAGTCTAAACGTTGTATCTTAGTGGAATCGCATCATCTTCTGTTAAAACTACTTAATCTGCTACCATACACCCTACTGAAACTACTGTACATGCAAAGTGCTAGCATTCATAATATTAATCATTTCTTCCAAAGATGTACTTGAGTTTTGTTAGCTCTCCAAATTTTGGAAAATAAACCAAAATTTCCTTTCCTCCTACTAAAATTGTAGAGTATTTTACTGAAGCTACTGCATACCTTATTGAAGTTGTTGCATACTGTTGATGGATTGTAAAACCTATCTACTTCTTTTACGCTCAAAAACCACAAGTGAACGGGGTCGTGACTTATAGTTAGAACGAGCAGATATCAATCCCACAGGGATTAATGCCCAGACACCACATAATTTATAAAAGACTTTGTTTAAGAAATAAAATCATTTAATGCAATTAATCTAGAAAATTAAATCAAAAATAAAAGACTAATGTAAGTAATGGACAAACTCACAATTGCAGACTTCAAGGATGTAAATGCTAGAGATTACTTTTTCCTTATTCTATCTCCCTCATGTTTCATTGATTGAATTGTGTCTCATCCTAGATTTCCAATTGTACTAATTACCCTCTCTTAAGGTGTAACTATTTGTCCCTAATTAAACACCTATCAACATCCCCACACTTGAATCTTTGCTTGTCCTCAAGCAAAATAAATGCATCCAATCAATTCTACCACTTCATTTTCGCAAAGATCAAGACATACAATCCCTCAAATTCAAGCCAACTAAAATATCAAGTTAATGCATATATTATGACTACTTTTTTTTTATTGGTATACACAAGCAAACCCACAATTGGCAGAATCACTCAAAGATAAGTAAAGATGCACAAATGAATCTTCCTTACGGTTTTCACTCATTTCGCTCAAGTGTTTAAGGGTTAGTGTTTCGAGCAAACTTCCTATAGGAAACTACATTACCATAGGCTTGCTAATACACCAATTCTCTTCTACAATGATTGCATGCAAGAATAGATCAAAATTGGGTTGTAATGTGGTAAGGTTAAAGTGGGTCAAAAGAAATGGAAAAGGGTTAAGCACAAACATAAGTAAAGTAAGAAGCGGATAAAATTGGGATAATCAAAACATACTCCGAGATATACCAATATAACTGATATTCTGTCCTTATTAATGCTATTCACTTGTTCTTCCTTTTTCTTTTCTTTTCTCTTTTTTTCCATACTTTTCTTCATACATGAAAGGACTATGAAACACAACTAACATTCTATACAATTTAGTTCACCGGAAAAAAAATACTCAACTTGTCTCGGTAAAAATTTCACTCAATCCCAACTAATGTTTTAAGAAACAAAAGGTTAAGGCTCAATGGGGGTAGCAAGGGATAATAACTGGTAGGTCGTTTAAGCCAGGGTTAACACAAAAAGGGCCTAGATCATCTCTATTAAGCATGCATCTAGTAGACTCAAACTGATTCAAAGCAAGTTCTGAAGGTAGTAACTTAAGGAAGTAACACTTGACAAAGAAATGAAATGACTATAAATAGAGTCATATGGCTCAATCCTCACTTTGGCTTAATTGAAAACTTATTATGCATCTCTACACTACCTCATTGTTCATATGACAATTTGTGACTAAGCTTATGCAACCAACTATGTGTCATCACTCCATATAGTTCACTTTCTACTTAAAGGGCCTAATTTGAGTTCAAGCATGCATTCAATCTAATTCCAACTTCATGGTAAAATTTTCATGGCAATATTTATCAAGGTGATTTAAATGTGGTTCCATTGCTAACACAAACACATACAATATGCCTACATATGCATCTTATTTAACAAAAATGCAAACAACGCAATTGAGCAAGTTAATGTCACCTCCCCACATTTAAAATTTCACATTGTCCTTAATGTGACAAAGTAAGAACCAAATAAAGGGAAATGACGTCAAACCATACAAAAGAAAATGAACATCAACCAAATAAAAAAATTAAACAACGACTAGTATGAGAACAAACAGAAGATACTGAAATCAAAAAACAATAAAGGAAATTAAAACTAACAAAAGATATATCATACTAACAATTAATATGAAATCACATACACAAAAAGAAAGATGCATCCATACACACGAAATAACAAAAAAAAATCTAAAAGGTTAAGGGAAAGGAAAAAGCTTATTCTGATGGTGTTGGCAAAGGTGTTAGCAAAGGAGCTTCAAAGTTGTTCCTCCAATAGAAATTTAGGAACCTCTTCTTAAAGCTGCATTGCTCCTTCTGAACTTGCCGCATTTGGGTGCTGAACTCATCGAGTTGAGAGGTTATTTGTCGATAATTTGCAGCTATTTGGTCGAGAATTGACTGATAACGATCAGCTGCCGCTGGTTCCCCTGCTTCCTTTGCTACCGCTTCCTCCTCTGGTTCTGTAGTTGCTCTGGATGTGGAGGGTTGGTCTACATCTTCCCTGGCATCTCTCCTGATCTTCACTATAGTGAGTGTTTGAGGATTTCAAAGATCCATAGATTGGACTTCCACAATCTCAACACGTCTCAAATAAACTATATCAAACATGTCGTGAGGAGTAATATGCAGATTCGTCATATTAACATTATAGAATGTACCTAAAGCAGATGCAATATGGGCCATCCCAAAAGATGTATTCTCTTTAGTAATCACACTCACTAATGATCGAAAAATACTATACGGTGTGTTGATTTTAAGCTTTCTGTCCATACACCATAAAAAGAAGAGTTGTTTAGCTGAACATTTTTTTTGACTTTTATTTTGTTAAACATAATTAAGCACATAAATTTATGTAACAACAAATGTTCAACAATCATGATCAGAGAGTTTAGTGCATTACGTGAATCAAAATGGGTTTCACCTGTGAGAATGGTCCAAAAAGAATCCACATCAAAATCAGGATGGTCATCTAAAACTTTTATATTTGACAAGTTAAATAGTTCACACATGACAGAATAATCGAGTTTAAAAACATTACCTCCGATCCTAAACCAAAACAAAACCATCTTAGAATTATATTTAACTGCTGTAAAGAACTCAATAGATAGAGTGGCAGAAATGGGCACTTCACACCGAACAAATCTATTCCACCCTATATTTGCAGCTACTTGTTCAAGTTGGCGTTTTACTCCTATATTCTCTAAGACTTCAAAATTAAAATACCTAGGAGTAACAAGTTCTCTATTTCTAAAATCACGGAAATGTGCACCTTCTTCCTCCAAGCAAAATGGAAATAGGGCCCGATAAGAGACTGCTAAGTTGGGTTTTCTTTCGCCGAAAACTTGAAGTCGGAGCTCATCAATTGGTTGTCTAACCCTCCTTGTCCTTGGTGGAGCCATTGTTAGAACAAAATCTACATAAATAGAAGAGAGAGAGAGAGAGTGAAATTCGTATGTTAGAGAGAGAAAATAAAATCCCACCTCAATCTTAGTGTTTTTGAATGATTAATGTATGGAAAGAGTGAAGAAATATAAGATGAATGGGTAGGGATGAGGAAAATGCCAAGAATCTAGATGAAAAATGAAGAGTTTTTGAGAGGAAGAAGAGAGAAAGTTGTGGGTTAGAGAGAGAGAGTGCAAAAAATTTGAAAAGATAAGGAGAGAAAGAAAGGAGAATTTTAAACCCCCCTTCGGATGGGATTCCCATGTCCGTGGGAATCTGCCCAATTCCCACAGGCGTGGGTTTCCCCTTCAGAACTTTCTAGAGAGGATTCCCACATCGGTGAGAATCACCCCAATTCCCACAAACGTGGGAATTGGTAATCCTTAAAATCCAAACCTTCTTCCAAGTGTAATTTCATTCTCCATGATTCCAAAACCTACAAAAACATCGAGATCATATCACTCCAAGAACTTTTAAAGCAAAACAATTAAAATAAAAAAATCAACATAGACATCTATCAAAACCAATTCAACCATAAACATGACTCGAGAATTCAAACAAACAACTAAGGATGGTCTCTCTACAGATAGGTGTCGTGTCCCCCTGAAGATGGAGGCTTAATTCTCTTTATATCGTCAAAAAAAAATTACATTTAATGAAGCCTTGTAGATTGCCTTGGATTTCAATTATTACAGGCAGAAACTTTCTGTCGTGATTTCCCACGTCTGTGGCAAATCACATCTGGGACCAATTCCCACGTCCGTGGGAAGATAGGCATCGGATTTCAATTATTATAGGCAGAAACTTTCTGTTGTGATTTCCCACGTCCGTGGCGAATCACATCTGGGACCAATTCCTACGTCTGTGGGAATTTAGGCGTGGGAATTGATCCCAAATGTGATCCTCTTGTCTTCTCTTCTATGCTCTCTTGCTCATGCTTCAACTTGCTTCCTCTCCTTTCC